>UCOM01003585.1:0-16845 GCA_900474385.1 Ormyrus pomaceus | reverse complement strand
ACATCCATACAGACATTTTTCAAAAATCATTTATTCTTGTTCCTGACACCTTAAAATACAGTTATAACCGTTTTTTCGAACCACTCCAAAAATTACTATCACAATGCTTCCTCTAGGAGGAAACAAAAATTAATAACCCAAACAAACTTATATAAAGCCCGAATATAAAACTCGAAAAATAATCGAAGCATATCCCTGTCAGGCGCGCAGCTTCGCTGATCGAGCAAAGCCGAGAGAGAGGGACTCGGCCGAAATCCACACGCGACGAACGTCGCCAAGCCCCTTACGCAGCAGAAGCCGAAATTTTGCAGCGCGAGCCCTTTCCTCGCCGCGCCGCGTCCTCGAGATATGACGATCGCGCCGTTAATATATATGCGTCCGCCGAGTCCTCCCGTCGCGAAATTCCGGTTTAAAGAGTCATATTCAAATAATACGGGGAGCTTCGCGCGCTCTTGTAGCGGGGTTTTAGGGGGAACGTGAGATGCATGGCGGATTTTTATTCAATAGCCCGGGTTTACGACGCGCGCGCAGGTACACGTGAGGGAACATTTTCCCCGAGACGCGCTTGCAAAACTGTTTTTGAGAGGGATAGAAGTGAGTAAGCAGGTGTTTTGTTAAACGAGATCATTTCCGTCTTGCAAATATCCTCTCTTGAAAAAATCTCCATACACAATTTCCTCCCCATTCGAAAAATTCGAATTCGCCCACTCTCCGCAATTGGCCGGCCGACAATTAAAAAGCTCGTCGGAATCGCTCGTGCAATTTCACGGAAGCTCCCCGCCGCCGTCGCCGCGAGAGTTGACGTCGCGTCCCGCAGCGAAATTGAAATTTCTGTGCAGGTCACACAGCCGCGCGACGGCACACCGCAAACCGGAAGGATGATGCTCGCCGTAATGGACATTGTAATTTCTGCCGAGTAAATAGCGCCGCCGTCGCGATCTGCGCGCGTATAAACGCGGCGGCCGGCTGTGCAAATGAATCTGCTTCCTGCCTCTTGATATTTCACCGCGGGCCGCAGTCCTGATCCGCTTTGCGAGAGCCGAGTGCTCCTTGCGCCGGAGAGCTTCTACCTCTGAATCTTGCATGATCGTTTTTAGTCCAAGAGTTTCTTGCTCGCGGTGTTTCCGCGGGGGGAATTCGTTTGACGAATTTTACGAACGGCTCGGGGTACGGACTCTCATTTATATTCGAGGACGATTATTTAAAGTAGAAAAAGATCTTGAAAATGTCTGCCGAGAACATTTTTCGGGGCCGTAATTGCAATCCTTAATAAACAGACTCTCGCAAAATCAACACAATTTCAGAAGTCTTTATAAAGTCGCAGCTTTAATCTCGGAATTCGCCTCTATTTTAATTTCTATATTTTAATCTTAACTTCCCGGGCTCCTCGTATCCCTGAAAATTGTTTCTCCCCCGCCAAACGGGAAAAGCGTCGCTGCAATTTCTCTCTCTTTTGTTGGCGCGCAAATCGCTTTTGGGGCTCGAAGTCGTCCGCAGCGCGGAGAGAATAACGATTCAAAGGTTGACGCAGGAGAACGCACTGCATTTTAAATTGCGCGGAGAGACTCGGCGCATAATTTCAAGAGATTTCGCTCCTTCTTCTCCCCCCTCGCGCCTTTTTTGCTGGAATATCTGCCTTTGACTCGCAGCGCTCGCTGATTATCTTCTTCGCGGCGAAAAATTGAGAAATGCCAATTTAAACGAGTTCGTGCCGGGTTTCTTTGATGCGGTTCGCCGCCGCCGCAGGTAGCTTGTTTTTGTGGTTTAATTCTGACTGCAAAAGGTATTGGGGAAAATGAAACTTTGGTCGGAGTTCCAGAATAAACAAAGAATCGTAAATTTTGCTAGTTTTTATGATGTGAGTTTGCTTGCCGGAAACGCGCGTACATTTATGTTACCGCTGTAAATCTTTGAAGTAAATGGTTTATTACGTTGCTGCAATAATTAATGTAATATTTGCGGAAATTAAATATATAGTTTCTTCAAGAAATTTTATAGAATACATTAAAGAGTATTGTGGCTTTAAATTTTCCAGAAAAGAAAAATCAATTTACATTATTTCGCGAACTGAAATTTCAAAAATTCTATATCAAAAATTCAATTTGCTCTTCGTGATTGAATAGTGCTTTTTGTACAAGTTCCCCGCGGAGTCGATCTTTCAAACTTTTTTAGGCATGAAAAATTGTTCTCCGTCTCAATTTAACGTGTAAAGGATTTCACTCCGAATCGCCACGATTCAATGATTTCAAATAGAATGCGTCTTTTGCGCTACTCTAAGAAAAGCTGCATTACTCGGGATTGATGGAGATACATCCGAAACCGATTAATCAATGCGCCTTCACGAATTTTAGTGCTTTTTGAGTCCTAGAAAAACATATTGATAAGGAAATTATTAATGGCGGAAGTTATATAACACGAGATGGCATTCATCAACATTTTTTTTCATAAGAAAACTCTCAAATTTCCGTCAATGCAATCCCAGGATAAATAAATCTTCCGATTAAATATACAAGAAAATCACGCACGTCGCCCGTTACTCGAAAAATCGGTGACTTATTTATAACGAACCGCACTGAATCCAGCTCCTCGGAAATAAAACTCGGGAGCATTCAGCAAGCGGCGGGTAAAAGCGCGAAAGTTCGTCCGATTTAAAGTCTCTCTCGGCGAGAGAATCCTCGTCCTCCCTCCGGAGAGGAAAGCGCTGATTCCGCGGGACGAGATCACCTTTTGTAATAACCAGGCAAACTCCCCGAAGTCGCAAAACGCCGTCAGCAGTCCGATTTCTCTTATCCCCCTCCCTCCCCCTTGCACTCGGCAATTCGTCAGCCCTCGAGGATAAACCGGATCAAAGTTTGTTTTGACTGTTGCGCTGCTAACTCCGGGGTTATCTTCCGGGAGCGGCGGGAAGCTACCGAACGAGGCTGCTGGATTTTGAGAAATTTTCGGTTGGTAATTTAATTCCGCGCCGAGAGAAGTCGATTGGATTTTTGGAGGAGTCGGAGGAAGGGTTTTGAATTGAAGGATAAAGTATTTAGGTTGTTATTACTTCCTGCATCGTCGTCTCGATTAATTTAGAGTGCAGCCTCTGAGGCGAGGATTAATGTTCTCGGCTCGGTATATACTATTTTTGGTGTCTTAATTTCGAGCAAAGTTCCGGGCAGTAAAAGAGTTAACGTTAATTCGCAGAAACTTTTCTCGAATTCAATTGTCTTCGCGGGCGATCGTTAATCGCGTTTTAAAAAGTGTACTTTCCAGCGAGTCGCGGTAACGATCAATTATTTAAATCGCTTAATACGAACCCCCGGATAACCTCCAAGCCGGAACTTCTAATGCAATAAGTAGTTTAGCATAATTTTAATTAGATCCTCAGTGATACCATTATATCAAGCTATACGTATATATGTGTCGCGAGGAAAATTAAATTACACGAAGCCCGAACTCGAGAAGTGCTCCAATCACGGCGCACTCTTCTATAAATCTGCTCGAATAAATCCTAAGCATGACTAATCCTAATTCGAAAATTATGCGCAGCTCAGTCAAAGGCAATTACGCCGGAAGCGCATTGGTAAAGTCGCCGGATTGCGTTAAAGACGAATTATACGCGTCACATGTACATATATATGTATATTTTCCCCGCTCGACTTGAGCGCCAAAGCGAAGGAGCAGCGACACATGGTAATCTCAGTTTGATCGCGCCTGGGGAGCATTAAACGTCGCGGCGCGCGGCTCAGTAGTAAATGCCGGAATACGGCCAGACGGAGAATTGAACTTTCCCGAATACGTTGCGCCGAGTTTTTTTATTTCCTTCCGCGCGCTCTCTCCGCTTTCTCCCTTCTTTGAGCAATAATAACGCCCCCCCCTCTTCTCCGTCGCCGGGGAAATTGAATTATTAGCTTTGTTTTTGTTTAAGAAACAGACCGTTTCGACTCGTCAAGTGTTTTTCGTGTCGTTGGAGACTTTAGTGTATCGATATTAATAACGCCAGACGTTCGCAATCGCAGAACGCATTTCACCAAAAGCACCAATAAAATATATCCGTTCATGTTTTTATGCAGCCGCAGCTCGTTTTGATTCCTGTTGTTCCTTCGCATCTCCCTCCTTCCCTTCTCGTGTATGCCCCCACGTAAATGCAAATTCAGCAGCCGAGCAAACAAATGACGGCATAATTCAGAGGCCGCGCCGCGCGCGATCCTCGTTATTTTCGAACTTGACGCTTATTATGCATTCGTCCCGGGCGGTCGGCACCGAACCGACGGGGAAAGTGAAAAGGCCGCGGGCCGAAACTGTGGCAGGAGGTGCAGATTTCGCCGTTACGCCGGAGTTCGAGTTTCGTATTTTATGCGGCTACGGTTGGAGGGTTTTTTTTTTAGAGCGAGCTTTGAAACTTTCATGCAAATCGCTGATTGCTTTGTGAGAGTTTTAGTTTTTATTTCTTCCGAACTGCGGTCGAAACGGCGGGGGAGACGTTAAATAATTCTCTGTTTTATTTTTGCTTAATAATTCAGCTTTAAATCGACGTTCAATACTTTGACGATAAAACTAAATTTTTGTAAAGATTTGGCTTTTGAACTTCTCGATTCTAGCTTTTGAATTTAAAAAAATTCCGTCTACCGCGCAAACTTTTGATTTTAAGGGTAGAATGATACTTTTTTTTAAAAGTAATTTAGCATTTTCGCGAAAATGATACAGTAGATTATAGAAGCACGCCAAGCCTACGAAATATCTCGGGACCCAACTTGACAAAAGCATCGGAGACAAATAAAAATAACTGTCTCACTTTATAGCCCCGAAGCACGCCATGCTCATATTACTATAAGAGCCAGCTTCTATTCTCGACTCGCTTTTCCCTCCCGGCTCGTCCTCCTGCAACGCGACTCCCAAAAAAAGAGCCGCGCGCACTTTCGGGGGCGCGAACGCGTCGAAAATTTCATTAGCCGCGCGCTAATTAATCCTCGAATTCGAGGGCTTTCGCGGGCTTTGAGATTTTAATTGCACTTTTATTTCTCTCCCGTCTGCGTCCCTCCGGCGCTGGCCGCGGCAAGATTTTGTCGAGCTTTACAAACTTTTGCTCGGCCGGCTTTGCGCCGGTTTTTTCACGGTTAATTGATTTTTGAATTTTCAAGTGACTCCCTCTGTTTTCTCTTTGAAAATATTTGGAAATGAGTTTTTTAATATTAGGTTGTGTAACGAATTTTTAGTTCACTTTTTGTACGAGTGAATTTACTTTCTCGTATTACACTTTTCTGAGAAATATCATTATTATATTACTTGAATACTAAATTGCGTCAAAAAAATTAATTAATAATGAAAAGTAAAGATGTAAATAAAATAAAATAACACGAAAAAATGTATTTAAAAACATCGCGGCACCTTTTAATTGATCGAGCTAAAAAATGTGAAAAAGAGATTATGAAGCACTCTTAATCAATCTAAATGGAAGTTTCCTACATTAGTTTCTTATAAACCAGTCGCACAAGAGCAGAAAAATCCATACAATTTAGCCAAATCAGCTTCATGAACTGTTGCGCACATCGTCGAAAAACCCCGATCACGCCTACTAAAGAAGCAGCAGCGATTCACGATAAAAAAAAAATCCCCGCCCTTATTAAGACGCAACCCGGTTCTCTCTCCGAGCGCTCTCGTCTTCCGTCCGTTTTTCCGCCGCAGGTCCTGATAAAAATTACAGGCTTTCCACAATCTCCGTAACAAATTTCTGGCCGAGGCACTCCTGGGGCCGAGAGAGAGAGAGAGAGAGCCGACCCTCTTCTCCCCTTCTCGCGGCCATTTGTCTCTCCCCGTTTTCAGCCTGTTAGGGCGCTGCCGTCCGGACGAAAATAAGAACGAAGTGCCGCCGAGCTGAAGGAGATTTTAATTTAAACTTTGACGAGGAGTCACAATGCATTCTTTGTTCCAACTTCGGTGTGTTATTATGAAGTTTGGAGCTTTAACTTTTTAATTCGCCCGAGTTATAATAGCTGACGGCTCAAATTGCCTTGGCGCCTTTTTATCGTTTAATTACTGTTTTTTTTCTTTTTTTTGTTTTTGTCACAAACCGGAGATTGATTTTTGTTGATGCGTTGATTAAAGGTGAAACGATTCATTTACTACGAGTCTGATGAAACATTTATCGACGTGTTTACAATATTTTTACGCGCATTGATATTTCAGCCAATAAAAGGGGGTTGTTAAATATTTACGAATTCAAAATAGTCTCACCTGAGGAAAAGGCAATATTTATCTATTCTATTTCTGTTCGAATGCGCTGTCACTTTAATGAGCATAATTATTAAATACGGGTATTACCAAAATGTATGCAAAGTGATAAATTCTGTCACTTTGGCTTTTATTCCTGCGGCATTAAAATGGGTCCCCGGTACATGAATATTGCTTTATAGGTACTCTATATGCAATTCATGAACCCGAAACTGCATTTTAGCCAACGCCGTTAAACTGGTCAACGACTTCAGATATTTTGAACGAAGTAGTTAACCGTCTAATGCGTTCCTATCGTAAGTTCATTGATTATTCAATTTTTATACCTAAAAAATTATCAATCCGATGTGTAGACACTCAATCAGAGTAGTTAAGCCAACTGGATGGATAAAGCAACCGAATTATATTTGTTCGTGCACTATAAGATCAACTCATAAATAAATAAAAGGTGAAAGTTTCCTTTCAAAATTCTCCCGAAACCACCGCCTTAAAAAAAAAAAAAAAAAAAAAAAATTGCACCAAACCAGCCCTCTTAATTTCCCCCGTACAGTGCAGGCTAATGCTGCCTCTCTTCCCGCGGCGTCTTCTCGTTCTCCACCCTCCCGTCGGCGGTCGGCGAGCTTAAGAGAGCGATAACGATCGCTGATAATGGCGGAAGCGTTTGCCCGTCATGGGCTCGCGCGCGCGCGCGCGGTCGAAGGGTCCGAGAGGCTGCTGCTGCCGAGGGAAAGCAAATAAACGGATGATGGAGTCACGTACTACATCGTGCGTGCGCGGCTCTTCCCTCGGCTTCCGGATCCTTATCTCCCTCTCGTGCGTTCTCCTGCAAACCTAGCCTCCTGATAAACGCACATAATATGCGCCGTGTTAGTCTCGCTCTCGTGTCCTCCGGCTTGTTTTGCCCAGATTTTTATTGCTCGCCAAATGAGAACGAGAGAATTTGTAGAGGCCGCGATGCGTATCTTTTGGGAGGGCATTAACTGATAGGGATATATCGAGCTGAGTTATTCGGGCGGGACGATGTTTTTCAGTGATTATGCGAGTTATTAAAAGTTGCGTTGCGTTTTCGGAATGTTGGACTGACTTGAGTGGAGGGGAAAAGGGTAAGCTGTAGAAGTTGCAGAATCATCATTCTTCAAAAAGAATTGGGGAAAGGAAAAGGTCGAATCCGACGAAATTGGAGCTATTTATTGTGAAAGAAATTGATGGGCTAATCAAATGTGTTACTTGTACGTATAAATTAGGTACAAAAACGTCATTAATTATATAATTTAATAATTGAGCTATTATGCATGCAATAGAATAGTTTATTTATTATATTCGCTCAAATAACAAATTAAAGAGCAATAATTACACCTATAGTTTGACGTTCGTTGGTGCTGTCTTAATTTTCTATATTACCCAACGATCATCGTTTTCTTTATAAATCATAAAAGATATAAGAGTAGCTCTAATTACAAGCGAAGATCCAACAAAAAAAGTAAAAAAAAAAAAAAAATTGCTCTTACTTTCCTCTCCTTGCAAACTGAAAATTTAATCTTTTATCAGTCCAAGCTCGTTTTATCCGGCCCTTTAAAAGCTGCATTAAAAAAATAGAATTTTCTCCTCGCTCTATGAATTTAAATTTTTCACTTAAGCTTCAGGCGGAGGGGGGCAATAAACATCTCGGCCGCTAAAAAGCGCGCGGCACACTTAATCGGGGGCCAGCGTACATCTCGTTATTATCGCAGCCTCGCATTAATATTCCGCCTGGTTTTCCCTACAGCCGCCGGGATAATCAGAAGCTGACTCCGACGCTCGAAACGAGCCGAGAGGACTCTTAATTTGTCGCGCTGGCCAAGCACGTGCGGAGCTGGCTTATCGCGAGACCGTCGACGAATGCGCCTGCGCGGAAAACTCGACTGCCCCGAGAGTCCGCGTTTTCACCGTTGCTGGAAATCGCTGGATGGTTTAACTTCCGAGAGATGATTATAAAAGCTTCTTTTGGTGCAGTAATCCTTCAAGTACTACTGTCTGCAGAGAACAGATTATCTTTGCTCTTGGAAACTCGGGCAACTTTTCGACACAGCCCAACTTTACCGTAAACTCATTCAGCAGTCGGCATCGTTTTCTCGTTACTTCTCCTTACTGGCATCGATCCCGCATTCTTCCTCGACAGTCGACATTCCGCGAGATTCGCGTTCGATTACAAAAGGACGTCCAGGCGTGAAATAGCCGCGACTATACCGACCGACGAGCGGCCTGCTGCAATTCCTTTGAAACGTGCCTGCTCGTGCGGCTTTGCGACGAACTGGCGAACGAGTTTCGCTCGTCGCGGTATAGGCAGCTTTTCTTTTCCGCGGCAGCTTTGGCGCGATAGCGCGCCTCGATGCACTTTATGCTGTCGTCGGTACGCTTTGTGGCCGTGCAGTCCGATCACTGAGCTCGGTGCCGAGTGCGTTAATTGAAGCCGCGTTGGAGTGGTTTATCGCGAGAATTCACTCGGTTGTGGAGCGAATGGAGGAGGTTTTTAGAATTGGAGGTTTGACGCAATCTTAAGGAAAAAATGTTTAATCTTTATGCGTTTGATAGATCCCCACTGTCGTTTCATGTCGTTCAATTTACGTAGTCTTAAACAATGAAATTCTAAACCGAATCACTTCAACCTTTCAATTTGAACCTTCAATTTAAAAAAAAAAAAGACCAGCCCGAGCCTTCGGCGAATAACCGCAAAGACGCGCGGCAAAAGGCGCGTGGCAAAAAGGGGCGAAGAATCTCTCACTTAATTAGCGGCTCGCTCCCGTATCGCGCGCTCGTAATTAACAACGTGAACGAGCCGCTAAAAACGCGGCGGCGTTCGGCCGCTTTGACAGCGAGGCTGCGCCGCTTTGAGGTCAGTCGGTCGGCCCAATCAGAAGCACCCCCGCCGCCGCCGCTGCCACTCGCGACAGGTTGTCATGCCGTTAACCGCGAGAATTTAATTAGGTGCTCTCTCTCTCTCTCTCTCTCTCTCTCTCTCTCTCTCTCTCTCCTCCGCCTCCCTGGCTTGCGATGTCGCGCGCTGCACGCTGCTCGAGACGCCAAGGAGGACGCGGGGACGCGGCTTTTGCTTCCTTTCGTGAAACCTCGTGTGAGGAATTCGAGGCTTTGATGGGAGGTGTCGGAAAAGGGGATGGCTCGGTTTTTTTGGCGGTGTATTTATTTACAAAGTTTTGGGGTGTAGGTAACGCGAAAGTTTGGTTGATGTTAAATTGATCATCTAGTCGTATAACATTGCCAGTCAAATGTCGATCGAAGCGACAATCGCATTACAGAAAGTAGTGGATGTTGATTCGTTTTAATGCTCGGATTATAAAGCGCAGTATAGTTTTATCTACATCAGATCATCGATAATAACACGCGAAAGCCTCGACGCGCGCAGCTCGAACTTTTACTACTGATTCCTTTCCAATAAAAGGCTTTCAGCTGCACTTTGTCAATTGATCGCCGGCATAAACACGAGCTTTAGTATCGAAAGATAAAAACTAACGAAGCCTCGGTTTTAATAAATTGTGCATAAAACTCGCAAACCGTCCCAGCGCCAAATTGACGCGTTAAAAGCAAAGTCATGCAAAAAGGGCACGTGAAACTCGACGGAAAAGCTCCCGCGCCCTCGACGCGCGAATTTCGCACCACCCGAGCTTCCGACGCGGATTCTTACCCGCTCGGGGGACGCGTCGAAAGTTTCTCGCGCTGTGTTCGGTAACTTTCGACCGCGCGCGTCGGGCATTACTTCTCCATTCGGCCTCTGCTGTTTTCCCTTTTTCTTCCCCTCCCGCGCCTCGTAATCAATGATGCAAGGCTCCGCGCGCCCCGTGGGAAAATGAACCCTTTAGCGCGGTGGGAGAGAGAGAGAGAGAGAGAGCCTCTCGTAAATCACCGCTCGCGTAAACACATGACAAAGTGAGCGGCGACACGCGCGCGAGCCTGAAAGAGAAAAACGCGCGAGAGTAGGACGCGCGCGGAGAGAGAGAAAGAGAGAGAGAGAGAGGGAAGGTATCGATCATCGCCGCGCTGTCGCGAGCAAGAAAAAAAAAAAAAAAAAACAACGCGCCGACGAGCAATGACGGGGAAAGCGCGGGAGAGAGTGAAAAGAGGGAAGGGGGCCTTTGGGTTTTTGGAGCTTCGGCTGGTGTGGGTAGGAATAGTGGATTAGGTGCGGAATTAGAGGTCGTATTCGGTTGAAGAATTAATAGGATTGGGATGAGGGGGGATATATTTAATAGTATTGATTAGTGGTTATTTATAGACAATAATATTTATTTATAATAATTTATTAATAATTGGGTATACATATGAAAGGGGATGTGTTAGTTGTGAAATTTATTTTTTTTTATATTGTACTTAATAAGATTAAGACAAAGTTTGGAAAGAAAGGATCGCAATATAGTACTTTATTATTTATAAATGACTTCAGAAAGCAAAAAACACTAAAAAAAATGTTGTAATATAAATAAGGCTTGTTATTATTAGATACAAAAATGGTTAAACCTGAAAACAAGGGATAGTCAAGAGTCAAGGGATATCATTATTATTTTTTACATCACTGATAAAACAGCAATTAACGTTTACGTGGGTTTTTTAAATTCATTTTACGGCTCGTGATATGATAAATTTTTTTTTAATTTTAAAAGTAAAAGAACATTTTATTTTGATAATAATCTACACGATCTTTGCTAGAAATTAGTTAAAAAGTTTTGATTTTTAATAAAATGGAACAAAGAAGATATTTTATTATCTCCACGAACTGAACGAATTAAATTATTTCATTGCATACAGATCCAGACTGTTCTATATACGTACACGATATAGGTATTTCCCGTAAACTCGAAAGACAGATATTGAATTATTAGTGCATCGATATTTCGCGAGTTTGGGTTGTAGTTCATTCTCGAATATAGGGAAATAGAATATACCGCGGATAATCTTTTAATGGCCGGAGAGTATTATCTTCGGTGAATTCTACAAATCCCTTGCAATTGTTTCTTGCATGAATAAGTAAATTACTCGCCTGCTTTACTGATACGAAACTGGATTTCCGTTCTAAAAAAAAAAAAAAAAAATAGCATCACCGCCCGTACATTGAATTATTCGACTCCCAAAGAGAGCAAGTAACGATCCTCCAATTTAAAGCTCACCTCCAATTTCCCGGCGCTCTCAATTAAGCCTCGAGCAGCCGCCCTCACTCCCGTCCGGGGCTGCTTAAAAATGCATCAATATGTCTCTGGAGGTGGCAGAGAATCATAAAAGGCGCCGCCGCTCGCGGCCGACAAAAAAAAAATGAGCCCCGACTGGAGATTAAGAGCCAAGATTGAGGAGGCGCAGGCAGCGGGGAAGACGGCAAGAAGTGCCGGCCGTATTTATGCCGGCCGTTAAAGCGGGCCGACGTCGTCGACCGGCCGAGGACGTTTACGGCTGCGAGGATGGCCCCTCCGGCTTTACTGTGCAGCCCCCCCGAGGAAGCAGCAGTAAAGTGTAGCGGCCGCGCGACGGAGCCTTCCTTTCTTCCCGCAGAGCTGCGCCGTCGAGGGTTTTGCATGACGAGAGGCTGCGGGAGAGGGATGACCCTTTTTACAACGGATCTTGGAGGATTTTTTATGAGTTTTTAATTGGAAGCGAATGGCGCGGGAGTTTAAATTTATGTGATTATTAATAATGATTTCAGAATTTTTTTAATTCGGTTAATAAAATAAGGACAGTATATCGTACATATGATAATTATTTATTTACGCAACCTGTGACAGAGTAAATTGTTTTTTATGAAGCATGTTTATGCATTATGCATAGAAGTATATGAATATCGACAACATATATTAGATCGTTTTTTTCTTTGAAAAATCAAGCCTCGCGCATAAATGAAAGTCAAGAAGATGCGATAGAGGAGGTATTACCAAATAAATGAGAGTAGAATATCAAAATCCTCGTTATTTATGCATGAAACTTAGAGTGATTTAAGGGGTAAAGTAATGCTCCAAATTGGCGTTCAAGAATTTTATGGCGATAGAATTTTATACCAAGGATAAAGGTAAAATTTCTTGCTTATGTTTTAAAGTTTAGCTTTGCTTTCAAATCTCGTAAATTATTTGACTAAATCAGAGTTTACTTTATTGTACGTCAATACAGAAGTCTAGCATAAGCAATATTAATTAATTCCACTAGTATATTTTTGCGCATTTACATTTTTATGAATATTCCGTGGATTGCGATAAAGCATCACCCTTTGATGCAAACGGAAAAATTGTATTCTTTGACGAAAACTGAATTCAGTCACTTTTTTGCAAGTTTATTCTTTGCTACGTTCGCCAGGGTATGAAAATTTTACGGCCTTATGTATATGTGAATAATCTGGAATCGGCTACGTAAAATCCAACGGTTTATATTTATGCAGACGATTCTTCGCAGCTTATTTACTTTAATAAGTTTTGAAAATTTAAATTTTTATAACGGAATAAAGCAAGCATTCGTACAAAATATAAAGGGACTTTATTACCTCCGGCGTGACCTACTCATACGCATTTCAAACCCGCAGAAAATCCTTTCAATTCAGAATTAACGAAGAGCCGCGCGGATCAGCCGAAAATAACACCTTCGCCAACTTCGAAAATAGTGCCCTCCTCTCTGGCTCTAATTCCAGTTCCCATCGAAACACCCGTAAGCAGCTTACGCAACACGTCCATTGAAAGGTCGTAAATGAAATATAAAGCTTGCATCATTAAATTTTTCATTTGAACACCAGCAAAGACGCCGTGTACTACACGCGGTGTTTTATAAAAAGAACTTTATTAACACAACGGGTAAAAAGGCGGAGGAGCAGGCGAGGCGTTATAATGAAAATTGATCGGCGTCTCCGTGTCACGTGCCCTCCCTCCCTCCTCACCCCTCCCCCTTCCTCCTCGCCCTTACGGCTGCTGCAAACGGGAACGCGTTCGCGTTATCACTCGCGGAGCAAGACCGAAGGAGGCTGCGTGCGCACGTACGCGTGTGTCGGAGTTTTTACCCGAGATCGGGATTTCGCGGAAATTTTTACACCCGGAAAAAAAATCGCTCGCGTCGCTGAACGCTGAACGACTAATTTTCGCGAATGGCTATTGGATTTTGCGGCGAAATTTTTTAAGCTGGCTGAAAAACAGGCCTCGATGGGGAGGGTGGTTATGCATTTTTGAGCGAAAGAAGGGAGGCGTTTGCGGTTGCCCCGGAGTCGCGGTTTATTTATTAGGTTTATTGATTTTTATAGTTTTTTTTTTTAGTATTTTTAATTAACCTGGATTTGCGCGATGAGTATCGTTTTGTTTTTAATTCTAACCTACGTATGGATAAATTTGTCGGGGATTTTAACTTGTGAATAGCTGATGAGTACGAAGATAATTGAAAACTGTCAGTTATGCACCCAAAAGAGTTTGATTGCTAATGAAATGATATTTAAAGTTTTAATTAAAGCTTTTAGCATTCGGTTCGTTGGAGAATTATAAAAAATTATAATAATGAATTTGAAAAAAAACTCTGAATTTACGAAATAAGGTTTAGAAGTAGTTTTACGCAACGACCTGAGATTTACAGTAATTATTCAGCCAATATACATACACACAAGTCTCCCCGTTGAAGATATTAAAAGTCTGAAGAGTCCGAGAGAGAACGCTCGAAAGAGGCCGAGAGCAAAGAGGGGAAAAAGAACGAAGCGCGAGGGAAACAAAGACACGGATTAAGTCGTTTTCTGGCACGACGCGTCGTCGTACTCTGGATTAGGTCTTCTGAACCTTTTGGTAGGGACCAGCGGTGTGTGTATATACTATATGGGCGCGGACGATCGATGAGGATTGTCTTCGAGCTTCTGGAACCTTTTCCAACCACTTTCTCACTTAAAATCTGGGGTACTTCTTCTTAGGGGTTAGTTCTTGGGCACTTCTTTAGGCGATTATGATCTGAGAATTTGTGGTAATGATTCTTGGATCTTATCTCATCTCGAATTTGTTGGAGGACGTTTAATTTACATCTTATGCTGATTAGCTGTTAGATAGTTTTTCGAAAATTTCTTTTATCTTATTATTAATTAGTTTTCGACAAAATTATACTAAAAATAATGAATTTTTCGATACACTTCTTGATTATTCACAAAATAAATAATTGCAAATCAAATCTGATTTTTAATTTATTACAACTTTATACTTGTACTGACAAGTCTAAACAAAATGAAATCTCAATTTGAAAGACGAAAGCAAATCGCATCAAGAAAATTAAATTTCAAATACGGCGAGAGCAGTAGAAAGGTTTCGATTAATATCCTAACAGATGACGATTGCCATCTTACGAATTCCTACGGAGCAAGACTCGTCAAGCGAGAGCCCAAAAAAGACCGGTCGGAGGGATCAATTTCAGTTCTTTTCTATACTCGCTCTTCTTAGGATTCAGACGACTCGCGGCTGTCGGATGAGGTGGGAAGAAGAAAAAGAAAACGGAATACTCGCGCAGCGAGAGAAATTTCAAGCAGAGCTTCTCCATATGCAAATGCGATAAATATATATATATATATATATATGCGCAGCGCGGCAGCCATTATAATTCGTTAACGCAAATCCGGAGAGCTCGGTTTTTCCAAGTCTTCTAGCTCTCGGAGCGAGAAACCGAGCGAGTTCGTTAAATCCGAGTTCCTCCCTTTCACAAAAGTTTACTCGGATGTTTGAATGAATCGCTCGCACACTTTCAAGTTCATTCAATAGGGACGAGCGATAAGCGCATTTAATATTCGCTTTTACTCTGTAATTTAGGTACGCTACAAGTGACGGGACCTTAAAGCTTTGTACTGCCGCCGACTGTCTTTAATAACTTTAAGCTTGTACTTTATTCAGCTGTATAGTAATTATGTTGTAAACGTGAAATTTATGCTGTCTTGTTCTTGAATTCGAAGAAGATGTAAAAGCAGTTGTTTAAAAATATTCAATGATACGAGAATATCTTAAATTTTAAATTTTATGATACCATAAATTAAGAGTTTTAAAAGTGTCTCTTAAACTTATTTCTAAATTCAATCCAAAATTATTGAAACAAATGTTCTCACTCGTTTGTTCTGCCAAGTTGAAAACTTGCGAAAACCATTGTAACACTTAACAAAGCGACTCGATCTTTATAAAATCGTTCCTTAAACTCTAACATTGAAACAAAGTTGGCGATTACGATAAAGTTCTTTCTTATGAGTCTCCGATGCAAACGACGCTTTAATGCAAAGGATGTAAGATTCAAGGCTCGCGTAAGAAAGTAATTAAATGTGTCCCCGACAAAGCCTGGGTCCAACTTTTCTCGTGAGAGAACAAATGACAGTAATCAAGATTTCGAAAGTTCAATTCGGCAGAACCGGAAACCCGGCGCCGAAGTATACTTTCAATGTAAACTCATTTTCCGGTAAGTAATTTACCATATCGTTGCTCTCTCTCTCTCTCTCTCTCTCTCTCTCTCTCTCAAAATTCCGAACTTACTTTCTGAATTCGTATCCGCTGATCTTATTGAATTTCAGTTACCCAAAGATTTGCTTTTTTAATACTTTATTTCAATTTGGATAAATTTGCGAGAGTTTTCCTTCAAATCTGCTTTTCGGGGAAAAATAAAGCGCAATATCGAGGCTAAAGGTGAAATACGGAGATAAACATTTATTTTTAAGTGTTCGGCATTGCATTGCGACGGGGAAATGCGATTTTTGAGATTAATGTGAGAAATGTGATATTCGTACTGAAAATACCGCAACATGTTTCCTCAATAATTTCCTCGCGTCGAAAAGTTATGCGTTTAGTTTATCTCGTTGCCAAATTCATTTTGCATTTGACGGCCCATTCATTCCAATGAATAAATTTTCATCCCGTATTAGCTGCCCATAAAAAGGAATCTACATCTCGTTTCATTGAAGCTATTAGTAATTTTAATTTGAAAACTGATTAGGAAGCCATTTAACTTCACGTCAAAAATAAATTACATTATGCTACGCCTCTTGGTGATCGATTTTAATTAGACTATAGGAAAGTGGCTTAATTATATACGGCGAACCAATTTAAGCGAAGCTTGTTTACGCTGGAACAGAAGCGTTGCATTAAAGTTAAATTAACTTAATACTTAACGTATTTTGTAAAGTATATTTAAAAACCATCCGAAATCTATTAAAATTGAAAGTACAGAATCACATATGTATTTAAAGGACACAATATACACCATCATTTTTTTATATACCCTTCTTTTACACATAAACTAATCATTTCCTCAACGCTTCGAATTATTTTTAAACCAAGATTATTGTACGTGTCCGATAACTCGAGCAGTTTCTTAGCTCCATCTTCCACAAAGCAATCATAGCCACGCAAGCAAACTCCAACATTCCAAAGCATAAAACAATCAAAAGCAGACGGAGCCGAAAACCTCAGAGGCGCGCAACTCGCTCCGGCGACTCGCAATCCCCCCCCGCGAGCGATAATCAAGACTCGCGTAGGGTTTTGCGGATTAAAGTCCAACGGTCTCTCCGAAGTTGCAGAATTTAGTGGCGCGCGACTCTCCCCCCTCGCCGAAATCGATATGTTCCATCGCCGAGCGACGAACCGAAGGCCCTCCTCCTTCTCCTCCTCCCCCCCCCCCCCCCCC
>UCOM01003584.1:0-16850 GCA_900474385.1 Ormyrus pomaceus | reverse complement strand
ATAAATACTTGTAAACTTTGTAAATTTTTGTTTTTATATTATTATCTTGTAAATTGTTGCTTATTGCTATACGGCTCTAATTGGGCCTTAGCAAAATAAAATTGTTTATCAATCAATCAATCTCTCGAGTAGTCCCTTCGATGGTTTAGCCTTCCAGCACCGACTGACCCGCTAAAACCGAGCTCCGAGCCGAATTAAGCTTACTCGCTGGCGCAAAATACGGGATTTACTCCGCGCTGATAACGGCCTATTTCTTCTTTTGCACTGGTAAAAGTATCGAGTGCGAAGTGTCATCGAAATTTTGCGGATGCTGGAGAGATAGATTCTGGTGCAAACTCTGGATTACTGCTCTAGTTAGATTAGTTTTTATATAGTGTTTTGTAATGCAATTTTTTTTTTACCTTATTTAACGTCGACTTTTACGCTACCTTGCGGCTTGCCAAATCGCGACGGAACAAACGGCTTATAAATTACAGAACTTAGTTTTTGAACTATTCGAAACGTGCCGAAAAATAGCACTGTAAACACAAGCAGGTACTTTAGTTCGAAACTAAGGTACCCGAATAATTAGTTTTGCTTGGAAACCGAAGGTTCAGTTCTCCTCTCGGGCAATTTTTTTTTCCCCCCAAGTTATAACTTAAGGTCGAATTTCCAGTCAACTCAGCCGTAACGCGAGTACACCTGACCTATATCCACTGAGAAAATTAAAGAGCCAGTTCGAAAGCGATGTAAATACGTAGATAAGGTAAACTTACGCTTGCGGATGTTGATTAATTTGCCAAATTACGCACGCTTACCGATAGCGTAACTTTGAAACAACCCCCGAGCAGCTACTCGATTTACAAATTTCGAAAGTACGCTTACTACAGTTTTTAGAAAACGAGCCCGCAAGCAGCTTCCTAACAATTATTATTCTCCGATCTCCCGCATTCCTAGAAAACCGCGTCCCGTTACCTTAATCCCCAGAAAATTACAAAGATATCCGACAAGACAGTTACTCAGCCCCCGACAGAAAAAAAAAACGCGCGCGTGCAATCAAATAAATAAGAAGCGTTCACGCGGCCACGCGAGAGCCATCAGCGGCGGCTTGTAATTTTCACGGCTCTCTCTCGCGCGAACGCACTTCCCGCGCAGCCGTTCCGCCGCGCGGAGCAACAAGTCACCAGACGGCGCGTTCTAATAAAATTACGGAGTCATCGCCGGGAGTAATGATTCGCGCGCTTTTCGCAGAAAGAAAGGACGAGCGGCCGGTAATCGATTTCCGCGACCGGTCGATTTGCATAATTAAACGCGCGTGCACGAATGGTCGCGCGGTAATAACAGAAAGTGCGCGCGACCGGGACGAATTGCGAAGCGGGGACCGGAGGAGGACTGAGAGGAGTACGCTTTGATGATGGGCGCGTCAATGGGGGCCGTTCGCAATTACAAAAATTGTCTTCGCTGAAAAAAAAAAAGCGAGTGGATTCTGGGGATGGCTGATTGGAAAAGTTGGGGCTCGGTTCGCTCGCGGTTAAAAATAGAAATTGAAATGCGACGTTTTAAAAAAATGGAAAAATTCGTTAAAATAATCAAGTTAAAACTGGTTAAACATTTTATAACTTCAAACGGTCAAATTATTACTGTAAATACATGTCAAAACACCAAAAACAATGCTCTTTACATAAAACTTTAAGAGATTCCGCGCATTGATCCCCAAACCAACAATAAAACCAAACGAAATAATCCCTCCGAAACCCGATTCCCCCTCCCAAAAGCGACGAATTCGATTTTCCAACTCGACAACTGCCCGACACGAAAATCGCTCTGACCATAGTAGCCGCGGCTCAGAAGAGTGTCGCGTCGAACGATTGTCTTGGACGGGCGGTCGGTAATGGGTAGTGCGCGAGTGCCCGCGTCCATTGTCGGAAAGCGGATATCCATTTAGGCCGCGCGGCGCGCATCGACTTTATGGGCCTCGACGAGAGGCGGCGGCGGCGGCGGCAGCCGCGTCGACGACAATGCAACGTGCGTTCACCTGTCGTTATGTATACCCGCCGCTCCTTTCGCATTCGATCTGCGCTCGAGCCCTGATTTTCCAATGCGAATCGGGACGGGGGCTGGATTTTAGGGGTAAACTCGATTGATTTGAGGTGTGTAATAAGCGGCGGGTTAAGAGCTTTCTGGTAATTCCAATTTTCATTGGAAAATTAAAAAGCGAAGGAAATAAAATTAGCAAATATTTGGTTCCAAAAAGAGACTTTAGATCGCGCGCCTTAGTTGCACCAGCATCATTTTATCTTTTGTATATAAGACCGGCTACGCGAGCATGAAAAGGCCATTTTTTATATACAATTTTAATCCAGTTTTGTAAAAGCTTATTTATAATAGATCAAAAATGCAACTAACTTTAAAATGGTTTAAAGATGAAATTATTCAATTTTAAATAATAACAAATTCAAGGAACCGCGCGGAGAGCCAAAAAATCGATAAAAAAAAAAATCCGCGCGCAATCCACGTAAGGCATAACCGTACGCGCGACCTAGGCGCGCTAACCACGAAAGAGGCGCTGCGCGCATCAAGCCCGAGAGCCGGAGATAAGGCAAACGAGCGCGTAAACGCGTCCGACAGGCGCACCTGCGCACGTGCGAGAGCGGACAGGTGAGCAACAGGCCATGATGCTCAGGCGACGTATACGTGAGCCACGGCGGGCCCGGGCTATGACGTCGCCGCCGCCTCGATGGCGAAGGGAAAACGCAAGTGTCAGCCCGGGGATTTATCGCTCGACTGTATGTATCTGCCGGCGCTCGGGAGATCGGCGAGTCTCGTTGCGTATTCGACGGGACATTTAGCGCCTGCTTGGTGATGCGAGTTTACTGGTGAACAATTAGGATTGATTGAAGAATTTTTAGGGAATTTGGTTTGGGAGCGTGGAAAGTGAATTGACGGTTACTGAAAATTTTGAGATTAGTTACGATTTAAAGTCAAGAGCATTTTATTCAATAATGGTTTTTTAGGAGAATTTTGTTGTTATTTCTTTTGTAAAAGTTCAAGGGATATATTTTAATTTCTTCGACGTACATGAATTTGTTCATTTATATATTTAATAATATGATTGCAATTATGAGATTATTTCAAAAAACAATATTCTTTGAAGAAAATCCATACATATTTTTAAATTTATTTACTAAATTCTCTTTAAAGTGTGCTTATAAAATTTTCTTAAATAACCAAAAAAGTACAAATTTGATATTTATGAAGGCAACCATTAACTTAATAACCTTGAATAAGATCAAATTTATTAGCCCGTAATCTTGTTAAATCTAAATTATACCCTTCTCACCAGACTTCTTTAAATTATCAAAAAAGCTAAACAAAGTTTCTACTTGCAGAACAAATTGCATTGGCAAAAAGTCTATTTCTCACCGAAACAGGTTTCCATCTTTCGGTATTCGCAGGTGCTAGAATCATAATTGCCCGAGCAATATTATCATTCATTAGGCGTACGATCAAGAATACGTTCCGTACATATATACATATATATTGCCTGCACTTGTACAGGTATATGCAGACGGATTAATATGTATACTCGAGTTGAGAATATCCTCTGTTTGCCAGATTGACACTTAATGTGCCACGGATAACTTGATTACTATGAGATTACTGCGTCTACGTCTTTTGATCCGGATTAATCTTCGCGTCTTATAATGAGCTTAAATGTTTGTTTTATTTGATTTCTGATTATTTTCTTGCTAAGAATTAGCTGAATTTTATGTGCAGTTTATGCATAGCTTATAGAAAGTTTAATTACTGTGGAACGGTGATTTGATTTGAATTGAGAGTAAAGCTGTATCGAATATAAATTTAATAAGCAGCTTTGTCTAATGACATATCTATTATTATTTGAAAATATTCAAATACTGAATCGGCATTGCAAAGACTAGATGTGATTTCATTAGGTGTTAATTCAACGCGTTATCAAAATGATATCTAAATTCAATTACAATCTTGTTATTGGTTTCACTGCTGCGAGATTAAACAATTTAAAGTTGATTATAAATAATGATTGCAAGATAATTTTGTCCCTGATTCGATATATTATCTCTAGAGATTGATCGTAGAGCAAAACAGTTTTACTTTAAAAATGTTTTTAAATTTATGACAGCTTTGACATTATTACTCCGTTAATTTATTGTGATTTTCAATATGTATTTTTCTCACTTCTAATAAAAGCAACTACCGACAACTTGAATATTTTTTTGCAAATTTTTATTTACAACTCCACCTTCAGACCTAGATTACGAAAATCCATTAAAAACTTCCTTCGCTCCGTTTAACTATTCCAATCCTCTCCGCGCCTCCCGAAAGAAACGTTTTTCCTATAACCCATCACGTCTGTTTCCGCATTTAACGCGCCCTAATAAAGATTGACGCATTGTTACAAGGAGGAGGAGAGAGCGCGGCCGGCCTCTCGGAACGGTAACGGAGGAAAAGTATTTTCTTCGGTCCCCTAGTCTTGTTACTCTTTAACAATGAAGCCTGCGAGAGCGACGTTTCTTAATTCATCGCGATAAGGGCTTGTCGTTGGGCTGTCGTGTTTTATAACGTTCAGCGGCGCCGCGACAAAACGAGGCCCGTTTCAGTTACGGGGCACGTTAAACTGTTGCTAATTTGAGGATGAAAAATTTGTTGTCGCTTCTCTGTAGTTTTTAATTGATCGATCGAACATTTCGCGAAGAAATTGAAGTGTTTTTATCTTTTGGTTCAAGTCGCGATTTGACAGTTTGCATTTTAGTTGAAGATTCAGTAAAAAATTATTTCGGTCTCTTAAAAACTTGGCCGCACGTTGGATTTAAAGTTTGACAAAACATTTAATACCGACATTTCCTCTTTAAAATATGCTCTTTCTTTAAAGGCACAATCAGTTTTCGAATGCACTATCCCCGTTAGCCCAGTTTCCCTCATCACCCGAAAACAAAGCGAAAATATCCAAAATCGATCTCTCCCTTCGGCCAAACGGTGAAAACTCCCTTCAAACGCAATTCAGACAGAGTCAGTCCCCTCGACAACAACCGGCATTGCGCGCGGACTTTTGCCTGCAGCCCATCAGCGCGAGAGCGCGGGAGTAAAATCGAATCAGCCCACTTTCGCAAAACCTCGCGGTGCGCGTCACGTCAGTCGCGCCCGGCGCGGCCTCTCGAATAAGTAAAGGGACGCAACGCCGAACGACAACCGCGACGCACACACACTCGGCAGCCTCTGTCCCGCGGGGACTCGGCGACGGAAGACAAAAGAGCGCGCGCGCGGCTGGAAAATTCGAGCCACTTTGACATCCAGCGACGACGCGCGGAGTAACGATCTCTCTCGTCCATTAAGCCCGCCGGGAATTCCGAATCCTCGCGGTCTTTATATGCAGGTACGCGCGGATCCCTCGACTCGCCCCGGAGATATGCGTAATTTTCGCGCGACGATATCCGCGGCGGCGGCTGCTGCTGCTGCTGCAGAGCGGAGAATCGAGGTCGCGCGCTTATGAATATTTCGGGCCGCTCTCTTTACGTGAGTGCGGCTAATAACCAGGCCGAGTTTGACAAAAGGCGAGGCCGGCCTCCAGCGGCCACATTTTTCCGCCCGGCTTCGGGATTACCGAGTTTTTTCATTAATTACTCGGCGCGCGTTCGAGTTAATTTTGATATTTTAATGGAAAGTTTATTCTGCCCTTGGCTGAATTTTTAATAAGAGGGAAGGAATTCGATGAGAAATGCCAGGCAGACTGAATATATTATTTTTAAATGTTTAAAGGGGTCGTATCAGACTGGTGGAGTGAGTGTCTACAAATAACTAAATATTATTTGCCGACTTATCCGAATTCTATTAATGGATTGATTATTTAAAGCGATAAGCGAAAGTGAAATAACAGATAAATTCGTCTCGCCTAAGAGAGTTTTTAAAGTGTACAAACATGAACAATTTTATTTTCATTTCCCAATATTAACCTTTCATAAATTGCAATTTCAAACAAAACGAATAAAAAAATTCCAATCTCGTTTTTAACCCAATAGACATTCAAAACGATAAACTTTTTCAGAAATACACATACATAAAAAAAAATTTCAACAAAAAAATAGATCAAAAAATCCCCACAGCTCAACTGCAGCTTCATCCATTAGCCAATTTACAGTCTGAAAATTTCGAGACTCCATAAAAAATGCAGAACCCTTAAAAAGAGAAAAAAAGACCGAGGGCGGGAAAGCTCGCGGTCTGATTTAATCAACCGCAGAGTATATTTAGCCCGCGTCCCTATTCGTCGCGGGCCGTAAAAGGGATGCGGGGGGAGGGGGAGGGCTGCCTGTACACGTCAACGTGACGAATGAAGAATTCATCGCGCGGACAGCGGCGGCGCACACGTCGATAAACTGCAAATATCATTATCCGTGTGATCAATTATTCGAAAAGCGCGAGCGGGGCGCGCTTGCGAATGCAGAGCCGCGCATGCGGACGAGGCGAAAAATCCGCTCTTGCCTATAGTCGGACGCGGCCGTCTGCGCGAGCGATTGATAAAAGGAAAACAGAGGAAGGAAGCTATACGGCCGAGAGAGAGAGAGAGAGAGAGAGAGAGAGAGAGGATGCGAATGAAAGATTCAGCCGATGCGTCGAGTGAATGGGGGGGCTTTGGCGCTGATGGAAAGCCCGAAATTTCCAAACGAATATTTTCATGCACTGATGACCGAAATTTCGGGCTTTCGTTGTTGTATCCTTCTTTTGTCTGTTGGATAATAATTTGAAAAGTGAATAGAGAGACAATTGTGATTAGATTATGATAAACGAGAAGTATGGATTTTAACTGCACCGTACATACGAGAAGAGGATTATTAGAAAATGATTCACAATTGTTGAATGCTTAAATTAGTTTATATATACATACCTTATATAGTATTCTAATTAACCTTAATAAATTAGAGTAAAAACGCGTGGTTTAATTCGAACTCATTTAAATTTCATCGTATGAATTATAACGTATTCTAGAGGAATTTTCTATATCTAATAACTTAAAGTAAAGAAAAAGTACTACTATATAGGTATTTTACGACCTTCGGCGAATCGTAAAAAATTAAAACGAATCAAATCGCCGTTTATCACTCAATTATAATTTATTATTAACACAAAAGTAAACTCCAACGGAATTCCCGACGACACGCGGAGGCCGCGATTCCACCGGAACGTCTACCTCGCAAGCTTCGCGCATGCAGAATCAAGCTCGGAAAATGCACCTTGCTCAAGAATAGAAAACGTCATAAGGGTTGGCTGACGTCTCGACGGGACTTAGACGGGACCATCGATAGCTTCCGCTCGTCAAGCATCGCGGTCGCGTCTCTCTCTCTCTTTCTCTCGCGGATAAGCCTGCCGGAAGGGGGTTTATTCTAAATTCAAGCGCCGCGCGTGACCTTATTCGGAGCCTCAGACGTCTTCCTACGTGCGCGCCTAATCTTCCTTCCTGACTCGGCGCCGATCCCCGGCGTTTTATCTTGCGCGCGCGCGCGACGCCGAAGAGGTGACGGGAATTGAATGTATAGTGAAAATTCCGAGACGTTTTATTGTTGCCCGGGGACGCTGTCTCTGACGAGCCACTGCCTGTTATCTTTCTTCGTGGGGAAGGCGAAGGGCAGGCGGATGACATGATTTTGCAGCTATCGGGGAAAGTGGGACGGGAATTGTCGATGGGGTTTTGTTTCAAACTAATTGTTGGTGATTTTTTAACGGCCCAATTGTTGGTTTCAAAGTCGTTTTGAAGCGAAGAATTTTAGGATTTATTACGTGAATAAAATTTAGAAAGATTTTTAAGGTGCATATAAAATTGGATAAAATCATACAACATCTATTCTTCCGAATTTCATAAAGATACTGGAGCAGCACTGAATTACATTCCAAGTTGGAATTCATTTTAGATAAATGAAAAGGCAAAACTTTACTGCGTATGAAATTTCACTTTAATATTATGTAATGTAAACTGCTAAAGCTTTGAGTATCTACGTGCATAGAGAGATTTGCTTTGATGTTACATTCACTTATTACAATGTTAATGAGTAATAGATATATGTCATGCTTTTAGAACTATAATGCAAATAGTTGTTGACATTATTTGAACTCGATAACAATAAAGAAAAAAAATACTATAAAATCCTACCTTGTATAGCTTTTTATTTTATATTTAAAAATATATATGTATTTTCAGACTGCTTTTACTTCTGCAAACATTACTCAAAACCCGAAATGCACACAAAGGAGACTTCCAGCTCATTCAAAATCCATACTCCAAATTCCAAGCCTCTGCGAAACTTAAAGCCATCAAACTTCGACTCTCTCCTCCGAGCCAACAAAAGTCAAAAGTCCCTTTTTGCAGAGCATTTGCCCAGCCAAGCTATAACCCTCAGCGCGAAGCCCTCATACCGACAATAAATTCCGTGGCGAATATAATGTATAAGAAAGCATAAAACCGGTCGCAAGCAGGCGCAAAAAAGTAGTCGGCGGAAGGAAGCACGCGTAGTTTATCGTTCGCTCTCGTTCTGTAGGTACACACCCACTAAAGAAGCGCGCGCGGGGAGAGAGAGAGAGAGAGAGAGAAAAAAACTCTCCCGGCGGAGAAAAGGAGAAATCGCGGGAGAACATTTGTCCTGCTCGCTCGGTGTGCAGCAAAGGATGAAAGTGAGGAAACACACCTTTTCTCCGGCGTAGGGAGACGGAAAATGTTCGCTCGCAAAATACACTCGGCCGGCACGCTCTTTATCTCCATCTCCATTCCCCCCCCCCTCCCCTCTCTCTCTCTCTCTCATCCGCGGCCTTTCATCCAGCCGAGGGTTTAACCCGAGCAGCCTCTGCTTTTCTTCGGTTCTGCTGCGTTTAGAAAGGAGGAATTGCATGTAGACGTACCGCCGCAGGGGTAGCGTACGAGTGACCGTAATGCTAGCGCGACTGGCTCTGTGTCACTGTCGTCGTTTATGCGGATGTATCGTTATGCAAGAAGATGTGGGTGTACGGCCGTTTAAAATCATATGTGCAACGATCCTGAAGACTACCGCAAATGGATTATAATTCTGCGAGGAGGTGAGTCATACGGTTTTGTTCGTTACAAGATGTACAAGACCTGCTTTGGTGAATGAAACCAATTTTAACCATATACGTATAGTTTTATATTTTTAGAATTGAAATTATTTATACGTTTTTTTTAAAAGTCGTTGAAATGCGTAACTTTTTCGTTTATTTATCCATTTCATATATCGCCTTGTTAACGATAGGATAATTTATGATGTTAAGATAATTTAATACTATTCATATCATATCATTATATCATCTTGTTACCAATTTTCTTCGGTTCATATCTCAACATATTTTTAGAAATTCTTGGCAGCTGACACAACAGCATTTTCAATTGCCTGTTATTTTGTCTCACAAGTTTGAATTATGCATCACTTAATATACCATTGCGTTACAATTGCGTAATAAGTAGCAGTTAAATGACTTCCTGATTTTTCCTTCGTTATTTTTTATCAGATTCTTTTTTAACTTTGACGAAACAAGTAGTTTTGGCATTTCTAAAGTTTCTTTTAATATTTGTCATGTAACTTGTGTGTTAAAAGTGAAACGTTATCTTTTATAACAAAGCATAGAATTAGCCTTTTTTACAACATATTTTATAGTACTTTCATTAAAAATATCGATTTTCTAAAGTGCTCAATATCCAACGAATATCATAAAAAGTTGTCGCAATGATCAAATTTATACTACTATTAATGTGTACCGCGGCAGCTTTCCGTGAAAACAGTGCCTACAGAATACTAGGAATCTTTCCACTGAATTCCCGCAGCCACGAAATGATGTTTGAGGCATTGATGGTAGGATTAGCGAAGCGTGGTCATCAAGTTGATGTCGTAACCAATTTCCCCGTAAAGAAACCGCCTCCAAATTATAACGTTGTCGTTAATCTTTCTGGATCTATGGAGACACTTGTCAACAGCTTTACTATAGACTTTGTCTTGGGAATGGCAGACAACGTTGGACATCACGTTGCGACAACGTACGGCAATAGATTATGTGACTTAATGGGGCTAGAGAAAATGCAAAACCTTATTAAAAATCCGCCGAAGGATCCACCATACGATATTCTAATCACCGAGGTTATTAATTAAATATAAATCCAGTTAGATACGTAATATTATCATACACGATCTAAAATGAGAGCGTTAAAGATAATTTATTCAACACTTTCTAATAATTATGATGATAATTATTAAAAAATCTAAATAATTAATTGTAGGCTTTCGGAGCTAATTGCTTCATGGGTATCGGTCACCATCTCAATATACCGGTAGTTGCAGCATCTTCAGCGGTAGAATATCCTTGGGTAAGCGACTTCACGGGAAATAACGACAACCCAGCTGTCGTTCCAAATGCCTTGTTTATGGCTTTTGGACAAATGAATTTTTGGCAACGGCTAAAAAATACTCTAATATATCACAACGAAGTACGAAAGTTCCACGCAAACACAGAAGAATATCAGACGCAAGCAATGAGGAAGTACATAAATCCGAACGTACCAAACATCAGAGAAGTGGAGAGGAGCGTGGCATTGACCTTAGTGAACAGTCACCCAGTTCTTTTTGGTGTAAAACCAGTGTTGCCTACGCTTGTACAAGTAGGTGGTTTGCACGTGGAAGAAAGTACGTCAAAGTTATCAACGGTAAATATCAATTTTTTCACCGGTTTACTTTTTATTAACGAAAATTTTATTTATGTTAATGATAGCTATTGCTCCTGCATGTCGTTAACACGTTTTGAATAAAAAAATTTAAATGTGCGACTGTCAATAATGCAATTTACTTAATTGCCTGCAATATTTCTTTTTAGGTATTATAACGACTTTAATTAATTAGCGTTCGTGCAGCAATAGTAGTTTTCGATACTAATGTCCAAGTCACGTTTTGACGTAATTACTGTAATTTATTAATACTTTTAGAATCTGAAAAAGTGGATGGATGAGAGTGTAGATGGAGTTGTATATTTTACACTGGGCTCAATGGTAATAGTGGAATCACTGCCTGAAAAGACTTTAAAAGTGCTTTACGCTTCATTTTCAAAAATATCACCAGTTCGCGTGTTAATTAAAATTGCGGATCCGAATAAATTATTACCTGGCTTACCGGACAATGTAATAACCGTTCCTTGGATTCCTCAACAAGCCGTTTTAGGTATAAAGGTGTTTTATTTAATCCATTATTCGCACTTTTAACTAGTTCGTGGTTTTAAAATTTTTAAAATTCAATTCCTAATTTAACTATAAAATTTAAAAACATTTATCATTCAATGTTTTTGCAGCACACAACAATACAAAAGCATTTATGACTCACGGAGGATTGATGGGAAGCCTGGAAGCTCTTTATTACGGAGTTCCAATGATTGGCATTCCTTTATTTGCAGACCAGCCGCGCAATGTGGAAGCTTTCGTTGCAAAAAATATTTCAATTAAGCTTTGTTTGAACGATCTAACCGAGGAAAAATTAGACGAAGCTTTGAACGTCATTCTTCGCGATTCAAATTACAGGTAAATCTATTCAAATTTAATCAACGAACTAAATCTAAAATTAATTAAATTTCGTTTCAGAAAAAATGCAAAACACTATTCGAAACTATTTCGAGATCGGCCATTAAGCGCAATGGACACTGCTACATTTTGGATTGAATACATAGTGCGGAATGGGCCGAATACATTACGGCCGACTGCTTTAAATTTCGCTTGGTGGCAACTGGCTTTACTCGACGTCTATGGATTCATTATTATAGTCTTCATTTCGACGAAATTTGTGGTATTTTACGTTTTGAAACTCATCATGCAAAAGCTGGGAGTTGTATCAACAATAAGTCATTTGCATAATGAAAAGAAAATTAAATAACCATGAATATATTGTTATCTTTATAAAAAACTTTCGAATTTCAACGATAAACAACGTTTAACAAAATTCTAATTTTATTTTTTGTTAATGAATTGTTCATTTGACGTTTTAATTGTTTTGTGGAAATAATGAACAAATATAATATGTACATTTTTTTTATATTAACAAAATTATTTATTTACGAAGTAAATAAAAAATAAACTAATTATTAAATGATTTTCTAATATTGTAAGAAAATGCACAAAGTAAATAAAATTAATATGTTACAAAAGTAAAAATGAAAATGCACAAAGTAAATATAATTAATAATACTGATATTTAGATATTAATATTTAAAATAATAAATGAAATTCATTATGTTCTTCAACCTTCAAAGTGATTTTCTGCATCAAAGTAAAGTTAAATATTATAAACATTTTCATTATTAAATATTCTGAAATATTCCGAATATACGCTTGTTTAATGAAGCATTGCAGAAAATTAATTAAAATCTGAACGAATGGAAAACATTAATAACCATCTTTCAATTTAAATACTTTTTAAGCACCTACTTGATACAGAAATCTGAAGTTCCTTTTTTCCAAAAAGTGATGTTAATCTCGAAAAATAAGGATATATGTAAGAGCATTTCACTAAGTCCACGTCAAACAGAATTTTTTTAAAGCGCGCCTTAAAACTCGGGACTAAAATAAAACGCGAAAGAAAATATAATGATGGATTTTAAAATTTACGAGGCGAATAAAATGTAAAGCAGGTGGCCTTTTTACCTCTTACGGCAAAAAATTATGGCTAAAATTCCGGCTCGTTTTATTGCCGCCCCACTAAATGGAATTGTAACTACGATTACATAACCCTCGAACTAAGAATAAAGTAAGCGGAACGTTAAAAAAAAACAATGCTTGAATTCGTGTCCGACTCCTAAACGTTAAGAAGCCGCCTGCACTCGCTAATGACAATCTACTATCCTTTCGCTCATAAAAAACATTTCTCAAATAAACTTTGAACCAATAAAGACATTCAAAGCTTCATTTGTTTTGCACGACGAACCCAATTTGAGGAACGCTTTTGCGCAAAATATTATATTTAAGTGGAAAATTCGCTTTTACTTTTACAGAGCCTCGCTACTGATAAGCGAATTTTGTTATTCAGACGAATAAACAATGTTTCCGGAATGCTGGAGAATAATTAGTAAAATAAATAGTGTAAAAACTCTGCAAAATGCGCGGGGTTTAAGTTTATTTGCATTTTATGCATATTTATGCGATTAAGTATAAACATTCCCGTAATAAAAGTAGAGGTAAATAAACTTAATTTAATAGCAGCTTTCTTATAGCAATGAATTGCACTTTTGTGCAGACTTAATATAAAACTAAAGTAAAGCCAACTAATGAAATAAATTGTATGCACCTTTGTTTTGATTTAAACAAAATTCTATTCTCTTTTCAGTACTCAATTGAAAGATAATTCTAGAATTAACAAAGAAATAATATTTCTTGAATGCCTTTCAACTAAATTCTATGGCTGTTAATTATTCAGCTTTATTAATCGCTCTCTTCCACACAGGAGTCCCACTGATAACAGAGAAACAGGGACTTTCCGAAAAGAACAATAACTCGTTTCCCGGATTTCTGCTATAATTGACCTACTAAATTCAGCTCGAAAAAAAGGCGTCAAAAATCACCGCCATCCAATCCCTCGCGCTTGCCTACACGCACCACACCTTCGTCCACCGCAAAGTATCACCATATAAAAGTGATTTATCATAAACACGCACTTTTTATTCAAATACCTCGGCGAAGTATTCGGGTCCATAATGGCAAATAACAGCGCTCGGCGCTCGCTAATTGCCCCGCTGTGCACCTTTCGCCCGGGGAAAAAGGGACACGCGCGCGTTTATCATTTTCCTGAATGGCCGCGGCGCGGCTGCGCGCGCGCGTCAGCGTGATTATTATTTTTGCGCGCCGGTCTGTATCCAGGCCGATCGACCGCAGATACGAGAGCTATCCACCTTGAAAGGCGCGCCGTCGACGCGTGTACGTGTGTATATCGAGTCCATAAATCGTATTTGCGCTCGGGGAGAGAATGAGTCTCACGGTTCCGTATCGCGGAAAAAGCGTAATGAGAATGACTGGGCAAGGACAAAAAGTGCATAATTTTGAGCGCGCGCGTCGACTTTCGGATCGAGCGAGCGGAAAAATCGAGCCGCCCGATTGATTGTTAATCAATTGCATTAGCGGGCGGATTCGGATTTTTCGCGAGGCCGGATTAATTGTTGCAGAGATTGCCGCTGCTTTTTGCCGCGAGTTTCTTTGCTGACGCGTGCGAATCGTTGACGTCTTAATAACAGCGGGCTTGAAATAATGCACTCTATTTTGAGGCATAATTAAATCCGTACGCTTAAATTCAATAGTTGAAATTTCATTTTCATCGAAGAAATAATCATTTTTTTATAATTCTGGAAAGGTAATAAAGATTGAAACCTAAATTTAAAGTACTTTACTGCAGCTCTTAAATTGCATGTGATAAATGCATAATCATGAATTAGACCTGGTATAATTTCGGAATTGATTATTATATGTACTATGATTGATTTAATTATAAGGTTCACTGCTTGTTCAAGAATGATTAGGCGGATTTTACTAGTTTTTAATTGGTGAACGCGCTCTACATTCGCTCAAATACATGCATTATTGCTCTAGTTGAAGGAAATCTATTAATTTGATCATTTTTATTGGTCTTTGTATGTTTTAGTTTTATCTTATAACAATTTTTAAGGGGATCAATATTACCGAATAATAATAGTGTTTGAAATATTGAACAGGCTCAATGCTAAATAAGAATATTTTTTACATATATGTTAACTTTTTTTAATTCTTTAACGCATTATTTTTATAACAATTTTATTTTCTTCAGCTAGTTTTTCCATTTTATTTACGGTAAGACAATCACGAATGATATTGGTGACGTTAAAGAAGGATATTCAGCAATTTATGATCATAGATTAGATTGGATTCTGCTAATTTATAACTTTACGATCAAAACCACGGAATGTCTTCATTATAAAGTAAAAACTACGTAAAATTGTTGGTGAACATTTTTTACTTGTTATTTTGTTAAACATTTTTACGTGAAGTATTACATTCGGATTAATTGAAATAATGGAAATAATAATGTTGCATTCATCAGGACTTCATTTATCACAGATTGTAATTAATTATTAAAATTTGCACATTTCAGCTTACTTGTCATTAATCAGTAAAATTGTAATGATTAATTATTCCAAACTAAAAATGCAATCCATTACTTGTTGATAAATTTTTTGTTCTTATAGGCTTTTTGTTAATCAAATTCATAAATCCTAACAGTTTCTTTTTTCGTTACGTAAAACTAATTTTTATTTTTACCACGTACGAAAAGTCAGCTTCTTGTTACTTTTATTACCCAGTCTCGCTGCAGTATTTTTTCTCAAAGTTATTGTAAGAAATCGAAAAGAAACTTTTCAAAGTTAAGTGTTGTGACAACAAACAATAACAATAAATCAACCCGAGCTCTTCATCAATTTTACGAACAGCCATCAATGATGTGCATCCTCCTTTATTTCTTGTTTACAGAGCAGCAAAACTTTTCGCAGTCACAATTTGCTTTCACGCGCGAAAAGAAGCATTCACGGCACGCCAGTTTTTCATGCACGTCAGAACGAAACGTTAAACCGTAGATTAATCTTCGCTAACTGCAGAACGAAAAAAAAAGGCCTTTGACGGCCGCGCGACGCCAAAAGTCAGTTGGGCGCTAAAGCTTCAAAAAGATAATCCCCCGCTTTCTTTGACCGACTTTTTTAATATATAAACAAGCGAAAAAAAAAGAGTAGACCGGACGATCGTTATCTCCTGAATTCGCTCTCGGCTTTTCGCGCAGTATTTATCCTTTGACATTCCGCGAGCTTCAAATGAAGAGGCGCCGCGCCGTTGATATCCGCGTGCGAGCGTTTGGCAAACACACCGAGCGACATTTTTTGGCGAGAGGAAAGAGTATGTCTGCATGCAGAGGCTCTACAGATCGCTCTTGTCAACTCTGTCCTTTTTATTCCGAAATAAAATTAGGGTTATATTTTTTTAGGAAGCAGGAATTGCTATTCTTCTAAATCGTAGAAAAAGCTATTTGACTGATCGATCATATAATTAAATATTGAGTATTTTATAGCTATTCGGACGTTTCATTAACCTGATTTGTGAATGAGCTGTCATAATAATAATACTAAGAATTAAGATAAAGAAAGGCTTATGTAAGTATTAAAATACTCTATAAGTCGAATGCACGGTTCGATTCGTTATAGTAATTAGTTAAGATCAATAGCAAATTCTCCTTTGTTCTATGCTCCAAGTACCCATTTGTCCCAACAAAGGCCTTCGGTAGGAGAGTAAATGACCCAGTAAAAAAAGTTTACAGCCGATCTAATTACAATTACAGCTTCAGTAGTCATTAGTTTTTTGCAGCGCACCGCTGTTTTTCAGCCCACAATCTTTTCCTCGCAGATGAAAATAATTTCTCGACTCCAATGCACTTGAAAAAAGTCAGCTATTCCATAATATCATCCCCGAACCAGCGGGATTAAAAAAATTAATCAAACATTTTCCATCGAGCAAAGAATACCCGAGCGCCCGGCTCTTTATCCAGCTGCCCGCGAGCCCTAAATTACCACGTAACTACACGCCGACCAACCTCCGCCAAAAGCCACAATTAATCCATCAGACGTAGCCTGGGCATCGAGCAACAAAAAGCCAAAGCCAGCCCCATCAATCCCTCTAAATAATCGAAAGGACACACTCCTCGGGCCGGACGGCAGCGTATAATACACGCTGATTAATCTAATGAACTTAGAGCAACGAGCAAAAAGGGCCCTGCCGTCCCCTCCCTCCCCTCCTCCCCGACGGC
>UCOM01003583.1:0-16846 GCA_900474385.1 Ormyrus pomaceus | reverse complement strand
AACTTTCTGAGCTATTTACTAGCCAATGTCAATTAGAAAGAAAATTATCAGCCTATTTAATAGTGAAATCATGTGAAAAAAAGCGTTTCATCGCGACCTATTAAATAGCCACGGACTTATCTATTAACTATTTTCCTGGCCATTTTCAATGCTGGAAATTCTACCAGGGATTCAAATGAAATTTTGTAAAAAGCAGTATCTCGAATCGAAGATCCTTTATTAGAAAGTTACAGTTGAAACTTGAAATGAAATCTTGGCAACAACAACTGATATAGTATATTTAGAAGATAGTTTAATATATTATCTCTTGATCAGTTAGATATTAATTCTATATCAATGTATTGTATGTATTAAATAGTCGCCAAGAACAACGTGTGAAATTAGAATATTCTAATAAAAAGAAAAACTAGAAGTTTGTAAGGCAAATATTTAAATTTTGAATGTTTTAAATGTTTTATATGTAATAATTTATTTTCAGATGATAATTTGCATGAGAACTTAAAAACTGATAATAACCATACTTTCAACCTTTACAGGGGTGACTTATTCTAAAAATAGAACAGCAGGTAACTTGAAAGCTCCACCGGACTGATTGGCGGGTTATTGAGAGATTATATACATATATACACACATGAACATATAAAAAAATGCCAGCGCCCTGTATAGGATAAAAAAAGTTTTTGAAAATTCAAAATATCTTTCGCAACTTTTGTTATTAAAACAGTGCTAATTTTGAAGTCGAAATACTAGTTTTCTAGCTTCGAATTGTAACGTATCATCGCCTCTATTTAAGATGGCCATTGCAACAACTTTGTTAAAAATTGTCTTAAAATCATGTGCCTAGCCAATTGTTCCTGCAGTTTTTAGAGATAAACCAGTTAAATCAAAATGGATTTCTCCAAATTCTGGTGTACGATAATCCCACGGAAATGTATGATGCCAATTATGATATCCCTTTCCAAAGATCAAATAATTGCCAAATAAATTTTCTAGAGCTTTAATCTTTCTGAAAAAATAATTTATTTGTTTAAATTTTTAAGGAGAGAATATTAAAATCTAAACAGAGTTAGTCTAACTTATTTTATAAATTGCAATACGAAAGAGTGGTACCAATATTCGTTCCAACAATAAACTGGTATTGCATTAATCAACAATTGTAGCAGTGCATTTATTGGATAAAAGTATCTACAAAAACAATATATTTAAGAATCTATCGTTACCTAATTTCTCAGAGAAAAAATATTACAAATATTACTAACTGTTTGATAATCTTTAATAAAGGATCTTCAGTTATATCAGTCATGTCAATTTTTTTTATTTCTTCTTTTACTTCTGGCGTTCTTTAGACCATAAACCAACCAACGTGAGAAAAGAAAAAGCCTCTATTGCTGTTATGAGGATCTGCTTCAGTATCTGAATGCTTGTGATGTAATCGATGGATTCGTATATATACTGACTTTCAGACAGACCCAAAATCCTGATCTTCGTTCAACTATTTCTCGAAAATTAGTAGCGGAAGCTACTATAAAATTGGTAGCATATTATATATATTCGTAGAATATAAAGTATTTTATTCCACACCCGACCGAAAAATCCACTTTTTGCCCCTGATAAGCGGGGCGAAAATGGCATATTTTTCCCGAAAACTAGTTTTGCGGAAAAAAAGTAAAATTAGCGGGAAAAAAGTAAAAATTTGAAAATTTTCGAAAAAATTTTCGAAAAAATTTTTAAATTTCAAAAAAATAAAAAAAAATATGTAACATATAATGCAAAGTTGTTTCGACCCAGCTTTTCTGGACCAAAAAGTGGCCTTTCCGGTCGAGAGATGGAATAAAATACTATATGCAACACGAGGTAAAAGTAGATTTTCCCTTGGGTGATTATACTGCCCTTACGAGAATATTTTTCCCTCGGGTGATTACTGCCCGAGCGAAGCGAGTAAACGCACCCTCGAGAAAAATCTTCTACATTTGCCCCTTGTTGCATAATGTACTATTTTACAACATTTCGAAGATAACTTTTTTTGCTATCTGTAAAAATTTTCTACCTAAGGAAGCTTAGCATAAGACCTCCATGTTCAATTGAACTTAAGTGTTAGATTGAATTTCTCCAATTTTAATACCGAAAGATGGGTTAAAATTTTTACCACGTATAAAGCATACTTAAATTGACATATAATACAAATTTTAGGAAAATTCGAAGATATTGCAATTATCGTGTGAACGTCCAACTATTGAACTTCATTTACATTGCTGTCGTTGACGATTTCTCTCAAACTCACTTGACACAAACGCTGTAAGAATAAAACCAAACAAAGTGCCTGTTCTTTTTTCTAAGTTCAGAGAATGAAAAGTTGGTCCGAATTTTAAGAAAGCGATTTAAAAAAAATGCCCACATATTCGATTTTCTCAAAAAATGTTATTTTGACTGAACTACAATACGATTGAGTTGTTTGGTGTAAAAATAGATTTTGATGCAATGAACTTCACCGAGAAAATAAATTTACTAGCAGAAAACTAATAATTCAGAAGTATATCCATGTTAGAATTATTATATTAGGTGACGATATCTGTTTGTAAACACTTTAAAAGCACTCGTTAAAAATAGATGTTACGATTTCTTGTGACTATAAATTATACATATCGTTAATAACAGTACTTTTTGCGGCTTTACACAAGGCAACTGTCATAAAATAGTAAACGGTAGCTTAACGTCAAAAAGAAAGACACATTTAATAGATTGAAACTTCTTATATTGACTTGTTAAAAGCATTTCGACAAAATTCGAGCTAATACATATAAAGATAGAAAAAGCAGTTTAATAATTCTTTGAGCTACACTGACATTTGAAAAGCAAAAGCAATTTGAGATAAGCCGATTATCCCTTATAACTGCGTAGCCTATGTATAATGCATTTTACGCAATGTATAATATACAAGCGACAGACTTTTTTGTTATCTACATACCTAATATCATTGAATCTATCCATGTCCTTGGCTATAAAGCAAAATAATTAATATAAGCATTTGACAAGCCATTCAAAAAAAAAAAAAAAAGAACTTGCAATATACTATCTATGATTTGAGTCAAGCTAAAATTTCGGGTGATTCATTCGTGCGCTCAATCTTGTCGAAGCTATACGCCAAAGCATAAACAGGAGTAATACTTACTTTCGAATTTGGAAAGAAATCTATCGAATATTAAATTAAGATGTGCTAAATTTTTTTCAGTAAAGAAAGAAAAAAATTTACTTTCTTAGCAAGTAAAATTAGCTTATTATTTTAAAAGTAGCTTAAAAAATGTTTGTTTTTATCAATGTCACTAAAAATTTAAAATATCAAAATGTCTTGAAAACTTATTATTTAGAAAATTTTAAGAATTTATGTAAGGAATATGCATTTAAATTTGATCAAAAAGATTAATGTGCACTAAAACATTAGCTTGCATGCATTGCGCAACACTGTTTCCGCATTTAAGAAATATCTGCAGCAACCTTAATCTCATTAAATTATTTAAAGGCATCATAAATCAAAAAGAGTATATAATAAAAAAGGTGCGTAGTTATTGCAATCAAAATAAGAGCACAGTTACTTTTAATTTATAACAATAATGATTCTATGAAAACTTATTATAGTTGACCAGTTTTACAGTACTGTATTTAAAAAATGAGCATTTCATTGGTTCAATTTGAAATTATTTAAATAGAATCATCGAAATAAAATGTTTTTATAATAGAATAATTTAATAAAATTGTTAAACTACGTCTTCTTTCTTCGTGTATCTTAGATGATGAATTTTCAAAATCAAAATTATCTCTTCCTTGACACTAATTATAAAAATTATCTCAACAAAATTCACAATCCTAACTAATATTCAATTGAATTCACGATCATCTAAATTCGTGGCACTAAATCCAAGTAAATCCACCATAAGAGAGCAGCGGACAAAATTTCATGCAGCGCCTTTCACGCAGTAATTGCCTTATCGTTTCCAGCGTATTACGTAAACAAAATTAAAACGAAAAAGAAAAATGAAACAATAACAGAGCAACTGCATTCCAATCTCAATTAAAACGCAAAACTGGCCGGCATTACTGGAAATCATTAGACGCGAGAAAGCCCGAAAACGGCGCGCGGATACGTAAGTAGGGGGAAACGCCCGGTGATTTCTTCCGAGATCGGAGATCGTTAACCTCGGCGTCGGAAGTCGCGCGGTCGATTATATTTTTCGACAATGAAAGAAGCGATGAGCAATAAGAGGCGGAAGAAAGGACTTGTACGAGCACTCTAGCATGGGAAGGAGAGTCCCGGCCGTGGTGCTTGCTCAGCTGGAAATCGTCATTACGATTGCTCTCTTTCATTTCCTTTCGCTTTTGTTCAGGGATGCTGGCGATGATGACTTGCTGGCCAAAGTTCTGGAGTATAAAATATGTGAATCGGCGCTAATCGCGGGGAAGAACATTCCTATAGAGGTGCTTTTTTGCTTCCATCGCCTTAAATCATTCGTTTTTCTTTGAGATTTAATTAATGATTCTTGCGGGGAGAGTGATATTTTATTTTTATAATAATAGTTGCTACTATTGATTTCATAAAAATTGTAATAAATGAATAAGTAGCGAAATGAATTAACATTTACTTACATCGATAACTTTATAGATTTGGTATTATAATTAATTTCTATTATTAATTGTAAGTTGCGAGCCTGACTGTGATATTAGTTGGAGTAATTTTTAATCATTAATCATAAATACTTCGGTACAATTAAACTATGAATAATGGCGACTTCCTAAAAAGAATTATGAGATTGTCTTGACCTATTGCTTGATATTACTTAATTGACCTTTATTTAAAATTTAGCAAACTTCACGGTGGTAGATAAGTCTTAAATGTCATCATGCCGATGTGAAATTCGCTCATACAATTATGTAAGCAATGAATATAACTATCGCGATGAATTTCATTCCGCGCTAATGAATTTCTTATTGTCTTGCATTTACCTTGTTTGTATCTTCGATGCCCGACTGAGCAAAAATTAAACTGCATGTACAAATTACAAAAAGTTTTCAATTACAAAAATAAATCAAATTCAAATTTGTTTAGATGTATATAAAAAATCTGAAGATTGAGTTCTGAAGCGATCTAGGCTCGTAAAAAGACCTTCTTATCTTTAATATTAATTTATTACAAAGCTCGAAATTCAGCTTTAACGACTTTTTTAATGGTTAAATACATTATTCAAACGTGAAATATATAGCTAATCAGCGGAAAATTGCGAAAATGTCAGGAAAACAGAATCATTGCACCAGAATACATAATCTACGTAAGCCCTGTCTAATATAAATTATTGTTCACAGTGTATAACATTGGTTTTTACAAAATCATCAAAACTCGTTGGGTGGTTGTAAAGAAATAAATAATCATCTTTCTTTAGTGACATATTTATTAATCTTAATATTTTTTTCTCTATTTATTGCAATGAAAATTTTATTTCAATCAGTTTCAAGAAAATATATTTAGAGCCTTGACTATCGCCTATTAATTGGAAGTCAGAAAATATTTTATTTAAAAATCAAAAATTACTTTAGAAGACATTTAGTACTGCTCTTGATTGCACTACAATCTTTATATTTATGTAAATAATGTATTATTACTGATTTATTATAATAATGAAAAGTGAGAAATGTTATTGTGTATTTATAATTTTTTTTTTTAATTATATCAGCAGTGGCTTTGCACTGAATTATAAAATTTCACATACTGGCATTTGAGTTGTACAGTTACAGTGCGCGCATTAAATGCTTATAAAATCTATATAAACCGTGTGTCTCTTTTGATTCTAGGCGTGTGCGTGTCTCCATTTCCACATTCGTATTAACGAGGGGTCTATGACGTTCAAGAGTAGCTGATTGCACTCGATAGAGACGTAAAAATAGCAAGTGAGGCCGAGGGAGGAAAAAGTGAGAGACTTTCTGAGAAAACGCCCAGCTAACGTACATATGATTCACGCCAGCAAGGCGCGATCGCATTTTTACGGATAAGGCGCGGACAACGATATGCCGGTCGACGACGGTTCTTTTTTTTTCTCCCGGTTCATGAAATTTCATGAAGCTCGCGAGTATTGTTCACTAATATAATCTATTGTTTTTTTTCTTCGCGTTCGCGAGCGAATTTTATCGACAACAATGTGTGCTACCGTAAAGTGCAGTCATGTACAAGAATTTTATGGATTACTTCTGTTATTAGTGTCGTAAAAGTGGGTGAACGAAAGAATGCTTTTTATTATATTTTATATACATTTCGATGATACGTACGTTGATGTGAAAGAAAACACTTCAATTTAATTGCACAAACTTATATACATATTGTATATATACAAAAAGGTATGATCAAATGGTCAACATATTTCAGCTATATGTACATTTTTAATCTTATGATTATAAGCATAGCCAGGAGCCAGTGAATACAAGTAACGCACAATTTATTCTTTGCGTAATTAGTTTATTAAAAAATAAGCACCTCGCTTGACAACCGCTCGGTAAAATCCTGCACCGTTCAACTGACTGTTGAACTAACAGTTGAAATTAATTAACTAAGCACTGCGCATGAAAACGCTGCCAAGGCCTAAATTGTTCCTTCATTCCAGCAATATATAATTTGTTGTTCATGCAATTTTGAAACAATAGGACATTCTGTACACGTTGCATATGTAGAAATAAAAAATTTAAGTTTTTGAATTCAAGGGGAAATTTATTTTAACCCTTAGAAGGCCAGGATTACCATTTCAGCAGTATGATCGGTACTTTTTATACAATGAATATGTTATTATAATAAAACATTTTTTATCAATTTTCTTTGAGGAAGATTTCTAATCCTCTAAAAATTAAAAGAAATATTGGAAAACCCAAAACATCTGTAACAATTTTTTCAAAAAGTTTCAATTTTTAAGGCAAAATGCTGACTCCCTAAAAGTGAATTGTAAAAGTACGATTCATAAATATATGTGGAAAATACTTGTGATACTAGAATAAGGTATAAGTGATTGAGAGGGTTAAAAATAAGCTTTTGTAAATCAATTCCATTTCTAAGCCGATTGGCTGAAATAAAATCATTATTAAGAAGTGTTATTAATGTACACATATATCTATATAATATTATGTGTATCTGAAGTGGAACATTAAATTAATTTGGCCGATCTCAATGACCTCAATGACCGGCGCTGCATTTTCTTCTCTAATTTTGTTGCAGTTAATTAATAGCAATTATTTAGTTACTAACTTCTGTGCTAATCGAGACATCAATGCTTTTAATTAATAAGTATGTTTTATAGGTCTCACATTAATGACACATTATTGACTAGTCTTAATTTATAGAGTTGCTCATATACCCTCTGGATACTTTGACGGTTCTTTTTCTTTTTTTGCGTGCCTCATAAGAATGAGAATTTCAGTAGAATTTCACTTTTTTGGTCGAATAAAAAACCGCAGCTATATACGTTTATTTGATACTTTTCGTATATAACGTATGATTGATTCTACGAATTTATTATTACGTAGTCATAATAATAAATAATCGTAATAACAATCATCTCTAATTTCTGTGTTCCTGAAGATAAAATGTGCTGTGGTAATATTAAAAAGCAATATAATATTTTTTACAATAATATAAACTCTGATTATCGGCACTTAATATTACTTTCATCGTGAAAGAGATTTTTTTTTAAACATATTACAAAACTTTGAAAACTTGTTTTCTATTCAAAATAATTGTATCAAGGAAAAAGTTGAAATAATTTTGTGATTATCTTCAATTGCTCAATAAAATAATTTCTTTCAAAAGCCACCAATACGAAATCTTACAGACAGACTGTATTATGCCTATTTTCTCTTTCTCGCTACTAAATTTTATCCAAAAGCAAAATCAACGATATCAATTGTTTAATTTTGCGAAAAAAATGTTTGAATGTGTTACGTTATAAGACTAAAAAAAATCAGCTATCATTTTGCAGATATTTATTACTTGGTAGAGATGAGATGATTAAATACCTATTTCTAAGGTATTTAAAAAAAATTAAATACCTATTTTTAAGGTATTTAAAAAATTTTACTTATAAAATAGGTATTTTTAGTAATTCTTAGTTAACTAATTTTGATGTAACGCTTTTTTTCATGGTTGGCGGACTTTACAAATTTACGTTTTTTTTTTTAATTTTACCAAAGCAGTATTATAAATAAATGTTTCGTTTATACTTCTGATTGCTATTTCGGAAAGCTGTCTAGAGGATTTAAAATCTTTTGTATATTGCATTGCATAACTGAGAACGGAAATGTAACTTGATTCGAATATTTCTACGTTATGCTCAATCTATTGAAATGATCCGAGAATGATCCGAAAAAGCGTTACATCGCTAGATATTTTATACTTTCCTGGCCATTTTTACCCCACCAGGGTTAATTAAATTTTTTTGCACTCTATGAAAAAAAGCCATCTACCGTTTATAGATAGGTGCTAACCGATGGAAAGTTCCTCAGTGCAAGAAAAGCCGCGAACCTGGACTTTTCCGAGGCAGCTATTGTCGGCTGCTTAGCTCGAGTACTATTAGATACGTCCCTCGAGATTTGAGCATTGCGACAAAAGCCCCTAGCTCATTAAATAATTCTTTTTTCCTTCCTGGTCGTAAAGTAAGGCCCTCCTTCCAGAATTAGCCGACTGTCTTTATTTTAGCTCCAATTACACACAAGAAGCTTGCTTGTTTCTTTTGCGCTCTTTTTGTGAAGGCATTATCCTTGCCTCGACTGATTGAATATCGCCGCTCCTTCAATTAATGCGGCAGCTTTGATAAGCGAATTGAGCGCAGACATCAGAACGAAATTTCAGCTATATTTTGTTAAATATACATTTTAGAACTGTTGATTATTTCAACAATATTTAGATTTCTTAAAATAATTTTCGCTATAAATATATTATTCAATAATACGTATATGATTATAAATAATATGTTTGAAGATTAATACATATATTCCTGTAGCAGACTTTAAATATAAAAATAAGAAATAATTTAAAATCCTCACATGTATATTTAAACGGCATTTTATATAATTGCTATCAAAAGAGGACATTTTTTGTTATCATTACAAATAATGTATAATAAATGTATCAATTAAACGACACCGATTGATTTAGTAATTATTGTATCAACATAAGAGACAGATAGAAAATTGCTTCCTACTTTTACACTTCCAAAGAAATGTCACCTTACGATTTTAACGGATAAACTGGAAAAGACACTTATCCCCCGGACAATCTCCGCACGAATTTCGAAAACTTTTCGCAGGAAATATATAAGAGCGATCAGATGTAAAACTTAAAATCTACCATCCATTTCGAATGGCGTCATCCAGACGTCGCCTGCAGCGTTTCGCGGGCACAAAGACGAATATAACTCTCTCAATCGAATGACCAGAAAAGAGCGAAACAAAGACTGACAGCGGGAAAAAGAAAAAAAAACTGCAGGTGGGCTCTCCGCCACCGTAGCTGCTGCCGCTGCCGCCGCCGCTGCTGCTGCTGCGGCTCCGACCGTGACGTAATTTCAGTGCCAGAGAAAGTGAATCAAGAACACGCCCGCGCGCGAACTTTGTGTGCGTATGTTACGTCCTCGCCGATATATATATATATATAACTTGCTTTTCCCTTTTTTTTCGCCTTCTCGTATCTCGGCGATGTACCGTTCTTCTCCTTCTCCCCCATTAACGCTTTTGGATTCGTATGTGTGCGTGCGTGCGACCTGTCGAGGCAGCTTGCGTAAGCTCGGGCGACGAAGGAAAAAAGGTGAAAGAGATCCGAGAATTAGGACGACCGGAAAATTTCGCGTTCCTTTCTGGTGACCAAAGGCCGCACTCTGAATTTTATCCCGAGTCGAACAAGCGGCGGAGAATCGTCCGTGAGGCATTCGACTGCGCAAGTGAGAGTTCCTGATTGCAGTGTGATTGATGATTGTAAAGTGCAATTAAGATCGTTTTGTTGTTGGTCTTAGAACCAGCTTGTTTGTTTATTTTTTTGCTGAATACTGTTTTCGTAACAATTATTTACAATAGATTTCGAAAACAATTTTAAACAAGTTTCAAATTCATACATTTTTTTTTTTAATTAATTTAATTTAATAAGTGCTCGAAAAAATAGCTTACAAACATGTGGTCGTATGACTTAACTTATTCAAATTCAACTATGTTACTCTTAAGTGGGCCATGTCAGAAATATCAAATCACAACAAAATAAAATTAAGGATTAAGAATTTGAAAATTAAAGTTTTTTTATGAGACAGAAATTAAAATTTTCGAGTTTTCAGTAATGCATGCTAATTTAATCATGAACTGTACGAAACAAATAGAACCGTTGAAGCACGATCGAGGACACATAAAATAGATCAGATGTGAAATCATTCCATCTCACCAATTCATATCTGTTACTCAAATAAGATTCGATCTAAGATATAATATCCTGCTTACTCCTGCTTCAGTAATTTAATAAGTGTGTCAGCGAATGAAATGATTTTGATAAGTTCTACATGAATAATATTTACCTACTTCAATAGCTGTAATAGTCAATATCCATTACTATTATGTAATCATAATATTCAGTAAATACCATGTTAAAGTCATAAAAATATTAGTTATGTTCCAAAGATCTATGAATTAACATTTAACAAAATTTATATTTGTATATGTCTATGGCTTTTATGACAGTTTAATTTTTAATATTTTAGCGCAAAACTTATTTTGAATAATTAATTTTATTATGGTTAGAGTAAAATACAAAGTAAATTTTTTAAATAATGTAGTTATATCATATTTAAAAATAAAAGCATGAATTCATTTAGTTGATTTGTACGTTTACTTTTTATCACTATATATGAATTTGTAAAAGCTAATTTGAAAGTTATGAAATTCGACTCCAGTAAGTAGCACAAATTGGACTATTATTTTGTAGTCTACTATTAAAGCATTTAAACCGAACTTTCAATTGATGTAATTTCAAGTAAAATATTTATCATTGCAAATCTGCAGAATTCATAATTATGCAAATATGCATGCATCTATCTATTAAAAAGAAAATATATTTTATGGTAATTACAATAAAACGGACAAAAATTACATTTACGTAGAATTTGTCTTGTTGGAAGATCATAAAATGTTTCTAAAATACAACTGAATTTGTCTATAATTTAGAAACAAGTGTTGCAAGGCAATAAAAATCTCTTTAAACTCTTTAGTATCTTAATTAAAATTAGCATTGAGTTATAAGTATAAATCTTTTTATGGAAAACATTTGACTTTGACAAATTGCAAAGCTCTTTATTACCAGAAAAAATAAGTGTTAGAAAGCTCGAACCTGCAAGATCGTGCACAATTATTTATGAACCGGATCTGTATCTAAAAAAATTGGATTCTTAAATGAAATTTATTTATTTTTAGTTATTTTTTTTTCAAAATATTATTCGTCTAATTTCATGCCTTGATCTTCTAATTTTATAATAAAAATGTTAATTTACAAGATAATAATCTCTTTCAGACGTTAATAATTTTAAAGAAGGTTCTTGTGATCGATTTATAGATTAAAAATCAAATGCATTAAAATCCATAAATTTACATTTAATTTTATGTTTATTATAGCGAACATTTTAAATAATTAGTAAAGCAATCTAAAACTTAACAACGTAAATTATTTCGTTTTTTTCTTTACATAAGAAACTAAATAATAAACCGTGATTGTAATTTAGTGTCTAAATCAAACGAAAATCAACTTGTACTTTTCGATCCAACCCAATAATTTACAACGGCTATGCGTTTCAGCACCGCGAACTTTCACGCACTTTTCGATTGGCACGGTTTTCAACTCTCCCCCAAAATGCTCACAGATATATGACAAGCATCGATGAATTTACACGAGCCTCGTAAATAAACTCGCTCGAGCTGTGCTCCAAGAGAAATAACGTATTAATTGATTTTTCAGCGGAAAAAGCGGCTTTTAGACTTGCACGAAACTGCTTTATTATCGGCGATTGACGATGCACATACGGGAGCGAGAGAAAAAGCCATACTTACATCGGGTGCCGCGGTCGGATCGCTTGTTTGCCAAATTTCCAGTCTTCGATCGGGAAAATGTCATGCGGTGTGGTGTTTTTTAAAATTTGCCGCCAAGTCAAACGCCGGGAAACCGCAAAAAAACAGGAGTTCCATCTGAGTGCGGGACAGAATACAAAGTGGCTATTAATATTTACAGGATTCTTGAAGAGGTTTTTTGCTTCTTGACAATGATTTGTAAAGCGGTCAGTCAACGTTGCAGGATATCGCTTCCATCTGGCGCGAGTTCATTACATAATCGGAGCATTTTTGTGCAGCGGGAATATTTTTACGTTTAGATTAAACGAATTTCTTGTAAGTTTTCTAAGCGTGACTTTCAAATTGATTTTTTTAAAAAGAGAATTTTTTTTCATTTAACGTTGTGACGCTAAACAGTTTTTGTACTTTGCAAACTAAGATTTTTTGCGTACAATTTGAATAAATTTGAATAATGCTTACTATAAAAGTTATTTCACTATCACTACATGAGTTGACATTATTATTCGATGGGGTCAAGCGCGGTACATTACGCACAGTCAATTTGAATTAAAATAGCTCTTTCAAGATCCCCTAAACGTAACAGACGTTTCAAGTACACGATAATCAAGTTCCGCCGGAATTCCTTCCATTCACGCAGAGCCCGATTCTCCGCGCTAAAAAATCACGATCGCTGGGTTTTTGTACGCTCCGAAAAAAGTTTCACCTGTGAGGTATATCCACGAAGATCGGTACAGATACTCATCGACGAGAGGGAAAGCGGGCGGCGCGCGCGCATTTGGCTCGAGGGGAAACTCCTTACGCATTATGCATGTGGCGAGACCCGCGGAATCTTTCCGAATAGTGGCGGACCGCCGCGGGCTGAGCGATTATCCGGATGACGGTCGCAGGCTTGTCAGAGCGTTCGGGTTTCGACATAGTATACACACAGCCCAGACGCACTGCCGGTAGTTCGAAGCCTGAGCGCGTGTTAATTAAAAGTTTCTTGACCATTACTTTTGAGCAAATAATTAGGTGTCTGATGGCTATTCATAAATATGTCGATGCACTCATTACGCAATTAGGAAGAGAATTTCGAAAATTGACGCGCGACAGATTTTAGCAGGGTGATTTTTGAGACTGCGGGCAATGTGTAGGCTCCAATCTTCTGGTTAATTGATATTAAAAAAAAATAAATAAATAAGTGCTAGAGTTTAAAGTGAAGGGTGTAATATATAATTGATTTAGTGTTGAAGAACCAATTTGACTGTTGCAAGAAACAAGTAAAGTATATTACAGTTTCTCTTCTCTATATTCGGGAAAAATAAAAAATTTTAAAATAATTTAATATTCGTCTAACCATCATTGAAGCCACTATTTAAATTAAAAAGTTGATAAAATATATATGAAAAACTTTTTAATTTTTATTAAATTCTCTAGAAAGCAAGAAAAAATATTTACAGTATTCGTCGTGGCTACTCATTCATGTGAAACTGAAAATAAATAAAATTAAAAAAGCTTTATAAATACAAGGGAGGCTATCCGCCTGTTAGCCGAGTACTTATAATAGCAATGGATCGGAGACTATCTATAACAAATAGTTTGATAGTTTCCCGTTGCGGAGAAACTAAACTTCCAGGTTATCCTGCTTCATAATATTTTAATCATTTTTTAATTATTTTATTCGGGTTGTTGATTGTGAAAAACTTGATCTTTAAAAGTAAGCGATAAAATCAATTTATGACGCTTGTTTCCGAAGAATTTTATTCGCGTAATAAATTAAATTTTTTTACCTACCCTTGGCGAACGTTTAATTTCCCAAGTCATAAAAGATTACATTTTCTCCGGCGTTACCACATTGTACAAAACTCTTTTCGACGACGATTCCTCTTTAATCAAATTTCCCGCGTCGAGTTCGGAAGTACTAAACATCGCGAGCAATAAATCAGCATACGGCGTCGTAAACCGAAGGAATGAATTGGCGACCGACAACACGGCCGATCTTATAAACGCGGCCGATAAAGAGCGGCTAGCGTGCAACGATCGAACCGGGCCGAAGCACACGTATTATATTATTAGAAACGAGCCTTCGCTCTTGCATTCATATCGTCCCGCGATTTTCCGACTCGGCGATAATCTAGTTTCCCAACGTATATAAAGACCGCGTCTGCAGCGGTCCCTCTCCCCGGCGGGCGCGCAGATTATCGTGATTTATAACGAAACGTAGAAAATCGCGGCGGCGGCGGCGGCGGCGGTTGCGCCGTGTCCTTCGCCTGGACCGATCCATCGATCTTGTGCGCGCAGCGCGCAGTGCCCGCGATCTGTCGATCTTGCGAATCCGCGAAACGAGCCGAATGCAAGAACCGCGCCCAATGCAAGGCGCGTAATGCATTTTTCTCGCGCACACCGACGTCGGCTCCTCGAGAGAGATTCGCGCAATAGCCGCGGCGCGGCTCGGCGGGAGGGGGAGAAAAAAAACAGTGGCTCCGGCTTTTTGCCGATCTCGTTTAAGCCTTTCTTCCAGAATTAATTGTTGCGATGGAGGTACGTAAAAGGAGAAAATGCTCGAGGAAACTTGACTCTGTCTGAGGTGCCTGGCTTGGTTGGAAAAGCGTTTGTACGTTTGTTTATCGTAACTTTTGAACGTACACGACATTTTCAAAAATACATCGAACCAAGATAAATCAAGGAAAAAAATTGTCAAAAAACTGAAGCCAAGGACACATTGTGCACCGTCGCCTGTTTTCTAAAAGCCATGTGAACGTTGCAAAGTTTTTCTATAAATTACGTGGTAAACTAAGTTTTCACATGCTCCGTTATTATACAGAATTTAGTTATTCAAGAGTTCTTTTTCCCTCTTGGAAAATAATTACATAGCGAGGACGAATATTTCAGTATTTTGACTTTTTGAGCTGTCGGAGGAATTATCTATTAGAAAATTTATGACAGTTTTAATAACAGCCTGCCCATATTAATGACTGAACGCTGAGAGACAGTTTTTTACAAAAGCAAGCTGATGCGATAAGTGCTTTAAAGAATACAGGAGCAAGGCATTTTTGTAAAATTAAACTTCTTGAATTCATTATTGAAAAATTTTAATTGCTCCCTAATAGCTACAAAAAGTATACCCGTTTAATTCACCCTGCAGTAGCTCGAAAGAGCATTACACTTTAATAAATTTTACGTTTAATCCGATCGAAATTGTTTTCAGGCTGCCTCCTACATCAAAGCATTCCTAAATCTAAATCAAATTCCATTTTGGGGAATTCGCGGAATTCAACTCTGTCAAAACTGCTTTTTGCCGCTCCGGCGCAGTTCAATTTCATTAAGGAAAAGTTGTTAACAACGCGTCAGATGCGTTCCATTGAGTCGGTTTTTAATGGCCGAGAGCAATTACGACACATGTAATTGCCGTTACGAGAGGCTCTCCGGGCGACTTTTGTTATCCGCTGCTCTCGTACTGTTTTTTCTCTCTTATCGCCGTCGTCGAATTGCTCGCGCGTCGTTCTTTCTCTCGCGAGTCTCGCGGCGGCAATCGACGGGATCTCTCGGCTTGTCGAGCTTGCGGCTTTGTCGTGAGAAGGTTGGACGTTGACTCGATTCCGCACGTCCGTTTTTCCACTTTTCTTGCCGTTCTTTTTTTTCAGTTTTAAGTTATAGCACGCGAACGCGGGCTCGACGATTTTTCGTTTTTATCCGAGGCGGAGTGTCTTATGAAGCAATGGAAGTTTAATCTCTGCGAGGAATTCTATGTTTATGTAGAATTGTTTCCGTAATGAAGAATAATAGGACGAGTTGACTAAGTTCTTTGCGCGCTTACAATCGCAGATATTCTTTGCGTTAATTTACGGAAATAAATGTTTTTCAAAGAAGCAATTGACATATACTGATTATTCAATACGAATCATTTTTGCTGTTTTATCAAAAATGTAAAATAACAATTATGTACGTTTCTTTTAGAAAATGTAAGCTTTTGGATTATTTTAGCACATTGGAAGAAAGAAGTCGCTGATTTTTTAAAAATTTCCTTATTAATTAATGTTTCAAAGTTGCTTTGAATCCATTGATTTTTGCTAAGTAAATTAAAATTAGGCAATCAGTATAAGAAAAATTATATTTCTGCGCAAATGAAGGCATAAATAATATACGCTTTAATTTTAAAAAATGACCCCTGTTCACGAAAAAACTTTTTGAAAACAGGCCCGCAAGTACCTGCAAAGTTATTTTCCTAGACACTGTGCGCAAAGTACCGTATTCCTATATACACTATTAAAAAACGTGCGTATAGAAAATTTTTATATAGTGTTTATATTGAAGAGATAGCTTTGATGTGGTAAAGGATAATAAATTTATACTTGACTATTTAAAAATTGATTTCAGTGCTTTCGTTTGTTTAATTTTTGTTATTAAGGTGATAAGATTTCAATTCTTTTTTATGTTTAATTTGTTAATACACTAATTATATACTTGACTATTTATAAATTGATTTTATTGCTTTCGTTTGTTTAATTTTTATTAGACATTTAACATTGGCAAGGTTTTAAAGTAATAAGGGACCATAATAAACCATACTTGCCTTTATTTTATACTTTCATAGAAAGTAATTTTAAAGATTACATTTAACATTGGTAAGTTTTCTTATAACTTCGGTATATGTTTTCTAATGTTAAAATACACTACTCAAAAAAAGTATGGCATCACTAAATTAGTCTCAAATTTAGCCGTTTTTCGTAACGCTGCAACTTTGTCAAAAATG
>UCOM01003582.1:0-16875 GCA_900474385.1 Ormyrus pomaceus | reverse complement strand
TAATTGTTTATTGCTAATTTCATTTACCAAACTAATACTTATTATTGTTAAATTATTGTTGTGCGCACTTATCAGAACCATTTAAGGCTTGTAGAAGTGAGTGGGGGGTGTAGCATATAGTATATGATGAATTCATGGTAGCGGTGTAGCGGTAAATACATGTCGGTATAGAATCTGTCGGATAGAATCTGACGGATAGAAAATCTGTCGGATAAAATCTGACGGATAGAAAATCTGTCGGATAGAATCTGACGTTTTCGTATTTCACTCTCGATCCAACAAACACTATAGGGGCTAACATATATAGAGGCGGCAGCAGCACAGCGAGGTTAAAGGAGCAAGCTCCAAAAATGAGTATTTTTCAATTACTTAAAACTGACAATACGAATAACAAGTATATGTAAAAGTAAAGAAACTAATGTATAGAAGAAAAAAAATTTTAAACTCAATTTGCCATAATGCAATTTAAAATATTGATTGTAAAGGCTCATTTTTTTCTTTACAGATTAATCTATAAATCTAACCGTGGAAAATTACAAAATAATTTAAGAGAACAAAATTATGTACAATTGTTTATAAAAAAAAACGCGCAGGATCTGTAAACAATTAAACCTAACTTTGATATTCCGCCCAACATTTCAATTCCGCATGAGCCGATCGATCAGAAACGCACGAATCGGCAAATAAAATAATAATCCCAAATGCAATCCGTCTAAATTTATCTCAACTCTTTTCACGTTCGCAGACCGTTGAAATCCGACACAATTCTCGGCAAGATCATTGCGATCTTATAGCATTAGGTAATTACAAACGGTCCTACGTGACGCCGCTCCCTCGTCCACTCTCACCTTCAAACGTCAAAGAGCGGAGGGAGGCGAGCGAGAGGACGTTGCGGCGGCAGCCACGAGAGCAGCAACCTGCGGTCAAACGTCATTCCGTCTCACTTTGCTGTCATACGCGCGGCACTACAAAGCGAGACGGCGGCCTGAGAGGGATAGGGCTATTCGGCTAGCTGGTAACCGCAAACCGGTCGATAAGCCGGCGCGCTCTTCCTCGGGGGGGTATATAGTGTGTACCATTTCCATGCGACGATACCCCGATTTCGCGCTTCTTTCGCCGGAGATTTATGAGCGGCGCATTATCGTTTCGCGGTAGACGGACGGCGTAAAAACGGAGTTACGGGCCTGATGAGGCTAAACTGCCTCTTGCGGTTTGTGTAATAGCCGTTGTAAAATTGATATTGGATGGGATACGAGGGGGCGAATTGATAGTTTAAGAGCTGCGTATTTGGCTATTGGAGATTCGGTTAAGGCGGGGGGCTCTAAGTGATCGTCGATAAATTAATTTTACCCCGCGAGTATTATTGGAGCGCGTTTCTTGCTTTCGTTAAGTGCTTTTGGGTGCTTCTAATTTTGCAAATAAATTTGCGGTACTAATCCCTTGTCAATAAACGTTCGTTATTCCAAGTAGATAATAGAGGATGCAGTTTCCCTTTTACGGAAATTTAAAATTAAAAACCGTTCCGCGTTGATTAATATTGACGCGAGAAAACCCTTTTATGCAAAGCAATGCGGTCTCAACTAACCGTAAATCTACACCCGCCGACAGAAATAGCGCTCGATTTTTTTACAAGAAAATCAATCGCGGGCATATATATATATATTTAAAAGCTTTCCGGTCGGCTTGAATTCTTAATTAGAAGCTAGCAAAAAAACGTCCCGGCAAAGGCGTCTGAAATTACCGCGAGCGATCTCAAAGCAAGAGTCCCGGAAAAAAAAGTCCAATCATTGTTCAGGCGTTTGCCTGGCGTCAATAAAAAATCATGCCAATCGGCCCAGCTAAAAGTCTGCGAGTTTCCGGCTCGGCGTCGCGGAGTTCGTCCGCTTCAAAGCCCGCGGCGTTCTCTTTGCCTCGCCTTTGCGCAGCCATAAATATTCAACTTAACGGGCGAACACACGCACACACCTACACATACACACACACACACACACACTTGCGCCGCCTGTGAATTTTATTCGCGCAGCGAATTCTTAACCAACAACCCTCGGTTTGTCTTGTAATTCCTCGAGAAAAAGTAGAAGGGAAGCGGGAGGGAGGTAGCAATCAAATCGAGTTCGGCATCAATTTTGAACGAAGGAGAGAGAGAGAGAGAAAGAGAGAGAGAGAAGGACTCGGCGCAGGCGCGGGGATCCCTCAAAGCGCGCGGAGAGATTTTTCGTGCAGACGGCGGACGTAGATCAAGCGGACCGCTGTACTTTGTCGGCCTCGCCGCACATCCGTATCGACGTTTACGAGCTGCTCGAACGAGCAATCGAAACGCCGACTTTGCTCGAGACCGAGCTTACAAGGATTTCCCGAAGCTGCGGGAAGAGTCGCGGAGATGGACAAGAGGGGAGGATCTTTGAGTCGATGATGTTTACAATTATTTAGTGGGATCGATTTCTTAAACTTGAACGATGCGAGAATGAAATTTCTAGTTAGAATGCAAGATAAATCATTTGTTTAAGGTCGTGAATGCTTGGTAAGATAAAGGTTATTAAGGCACGATATTCATGAACTATATGAACTGTATTTCATTGTACCCTTATGTTCTATTCATAAAACAAAGTTCATAAAATAAATTGCTGCTTGCTCTGTCCTACTTTACTATTAAAATAAATTAACAGTTTAGTTAAATTAAAAAAGTTCCTTAACGATTTACGATGGGCACTTAACACTTTTTATATATTTACCAATAAAAATTGTTTTATGAAAGTGGTTGGTATAAAATTAGAAGAAATTACAATAAATTATCTTAAAGACATATACAACCGAGCATAAACACGCGACGGCAAAAGTGTAAATTCCGCGGTGAAAAAGAAAAAAATTGGCGAAACCTCGAAAAGGAGGCAGTGAGAGAGAGAGAGGGCAACAAACGCTCACGCACATAGCTGCTTTAAACAAAATAATTAAGCCCAAAAATTTACATGCATGGATTTCCAAAGCTTAGAAACGGGGGCCGTAACTCTCCCCGTTAAAATCTCGAAATTAATTTCTCTCCCCCCCGTAAACGCCATTTTTCTTCTCCCGCGCGGAGAAATTACGAGCGGCGCACAGTGTATTACCGACGGGCGGACACAACAGCCCGCTCGGATATAAATCTACCACCTAAATTCATTACCTTTTTCCCGGGGCATAATAAAGGAAATTACGCCCAGCCGCTTTATCGGCTCTCGAGCATCAGCGATGCTAATCCGCACATCCTTGGCGACGAACCGCACACGGCGTGCGCGCGCGGGACGAGCGCAGAGCGCGCAGTGCGCGGGAAGGGAAGGCCAGGAGGAGGAAAAAGCTCGGCGCCGGGCAATATTTCCCGGGAATAATCGGGGCCCGAGTAGAGTGCATTAGCGTCCGACTCTCGCTCAAGCTGTCCTCGGACTTTTACTGCTCGGTTTGAAGGGATCACCGGGACCGGCCGTTAAAGCTCGGAGGCTTTCGCCTTGGACGAGGAAAAGCTCTTCTGCAGGATTTCGACCTCTCCTGGATATATGTATCCGGACGGAAGGGGCGCTTCTCTGTCGTGCGAGCGGGTCATTCGATTCTTATCCGGGATGACGAAAAAGGGCTGGCGCGAGCTGCCGACGATGAGACACGCTAAGATCTCGATTCTTTTCCCTGTTGCTTGCCACGGGACTACGGAGCGCCGCTTTCTACCTCTCGCAGGTGATCCGTCAGAAAGTCGACGAAGGATCAAATTAAGGAGCGATCGCTGGACACGAAAACAGCGGGATTACGCCGCTGGGAAGAAAAGTTTTTTGGGAAGACTCTGATGCATAAACTAGTTTTTCGTCGACTGAATCAACGGCCTTCTTAAAATCTATAGGTTTTCTTTTTTCATTTAAAGCATGGTGACCGATTATATTTCAATGGGTTATTGGACAAATATTTTGACAATCGTGCAATCTAAAATTGCAGGAATCGTGTAAAAAATTTACTCACGTTTACTTGAACGCCGCTTATACTGAAATCTTGCTGCTTGTTATTTTTTCTTGTAAACCTGTAGATGTTCTCGTTGTCCTTGTACCAAGTGACCGAATGCAGCTTGTCCGACCCCAAGTCATACCTGCAATGAAGCATAAATATGTTAAATTCAATTTTAGACCTTTTGTTTATCTTCAAACCACTTAACGTTCATGTACAAGTTACATGAAGTTCAACAATCTGCAGCCTCGGAATAGAACGTACATCGGTGCGCCGATTATTGAGCGTACAAAACTTTCTCTTTACTCGGTTAAACTTGATCTATTGCATAATTATTAGGGTTACCGGCAACAAACATATTCCGTTGCATCCGAAACGAGATCGTCCACTTGAAACCCTCCCGAACTTCTCGATAAAAGCGAAGCAGACGATCGTCGGCGGCCTTCCGGAAAGACAGCGTGAAAAGCTGTTCGCTCAAAATTTGCGAAAAAGGGCGCTAAACAAGCGACGCTCCCTATACCGGTTTCGTGCTCGGCGCTCGTTGGCGCCGTGCTCCTCTTTTCGCGGAATACCCTTCGTTTTAACGAAATTAGCTTTCCTCCCGGACGCGTTGAGAGAGAGAGAGAGCGAGAGAGGAAAGGAATCCAATCGACTAGACAGAAAAAGCACTCAATTACGCGCGTGTCGCGTGACCGATTTTTTTACGACGCTGTTACAGGTATCCTCTCTACGTTTACCCTCTCCTGTGAGGGGCCGATCGATGATGCGCGTAAGAGAAGCGCGCGCTCTCGGTGTCAATTTGCTAATCGAAGAAGGGCCGGAAATTATTTCTTCTTCGGCCAATCGCCGGGAGGCGCGAAAGGGGACGAGCCGTCAAACTGGTCGTTACGCGAGGCACGTAGAATTCCAAACGCACGGCTAAACAGTCGCGTGGACATTCTGGGGCGCAATTATTTTTGCGCACATGATTTTAGAAATTAGAAATGGTTTTTTTTTGCATGCAAAGTGAAATTAAAAAATATTCTATGTGTATTTTAAAATTTGTCTGAAATTCAGATACAGAGGTTGAATTTAACTGTGTGCAATCATACCATATTATTTAAATAATTGAATTACTCGAATTAAAGAACTGAAAAGTAGCTCGGTAACCGAATCCAGCAAATCCAGCGAAACCCATGAGCAAACCAGCCATTACCGCCTGTCGCATAATAACATTCATTATCCACCCCGGCGGTCATTCGACATCCGGCATTAAATAAAACAAAGCCGCGGGGGCCGTAAAAACTCGGCGCGAAAACCGATATTATACGCGCGTCGCTCTAACGCTTGAAATCAAATTTTACGCTAAACACAGGCATATACACAGAAACCACAATCTCGCCGACAACGGCGTCGACGACAGCAAGAACGTTGCACGAGCCGACCGCCCCGCTCGGCAGTAAACATTACACACTCGAGAGCGGCTGCGGAGCGTCGCGCGCGCGCCAGTATCATAACGGCGCTAAAGTGCTGTTTATTATTTCCCATCGGCGCCGCGGCGGCGGCGGCGGCGGCGGCGCGACAATGAAACCCGATAACCGCTCTCGCCCCGGATGCGCGGGAGTCGCGCGCTTTCGCACTCTTAGGAGCCGCGTCGAGAGGCTGTCTCTCCTTATCCTTTGTTGATCGGTAATCGAATCATCGCCGTTACATCGGCCGCCTTCGTATCGGCTTACTCGCCGCCGGAGAATCTGATCCCCCGCGCCAAGCCGCCGTGCCTGTGGCTTTTATGTACACGCGGATCGAGCTGTAAAGAGCGACGAATGCTGTCCGGGACGAAGGATGCTTCTGCGTGTGCGCTGGGAATCAATCGGGAGGTGCTTCCGAGGCTCCTGCTGTTTGCTGGATGGCGGAGGTGGCCGAGGTGTAGGCCGATTTTCGAGTGGAGATTGAAAGGAAGTGCAGGGTGGGGTGAGGGATTAAGGGTTTTGGCAATCTTTTATTATGTTGTTGCTTTTTTTTTTAATTTCCTGCACGATTGATTCCAGGGACATTTATATTTGATTAATTGTGAAAATTTTGAAATGTAAATAGTGGGAGAAAGAGCTTTATATAAAATGTGTATCTTTTTATCAGAACAAAACAATTTTGAAATTTTTAATTTGAAAAGCAAATATCGTAACATCGTGCATACGTTGACTAATCAAACAAACCTGGGGATTATTAAGTTAACAATATTGTGATTTTCATATAACAAACAATCATAAAACTTAGTAAGTAAATTAACAAAATGTTACTCGAAAACGTTGAAAATTCTATATTTATTTAAAAAATGGCCAGGATTTCCGCCATTTCAAAAATTGGCTTTTTAATCATCTTGTTTTTAGCAGTTTCAGTTTAATATAAGTAAATTGCTGACTTTATAAATCAAAGTGTTAGTGACAAAATCGAACTAAACCCTCATACAATCTTGCGTACCTAAGAAGCGCCAATGAAAGAGACGTCTTGTTGGTTAATATCGAAAGATTAACCATCCCCGCGGATTGCCCATAAAACTTGACTAAAATCCCGGGGACTTTGAGCATTAGCTGATTGCCTGCTTCATCATTCATGCGCGGGAGTCGCCAAGCGTCTTGTCCCCTCGACCGGCGAACTCGAATCGAAGCAGTTGTCCCTCTCCCCCCCCGTCGCGGCTCTAAGCATTCCATTCTGCGCGTTACGGGCCATCCGGACTGACCACTCGAAACCAGTCAAGGCGGAGAGTCACGAAGTGCGCTGCCAGCGAATCTCCCGGCCCGTAAAGTTTCAGCGAGGAAGCAAAACTTATTACAATGAATTATCCAACTTTGCGTGAGGGGTTTACGGAACGAGCCGATATTAGGATGACTTGAAAGCACGGTTGTCACTTGGTATTTTTTCTTTTGTTTTTTTTTTAAGAGGGAACTACTGTTTTGTATTAATATCTGTCGGTTAAGAGTATAGAAAAGGTAGTTTTAAACGAGATCACGAGATATGGATCTCATTTAAACTTCACCTCTTCTATGCTTGCACAATTTCTGCTAAGACGACTTGTCATTCGGGCAGTTTAATTGCAGTTAACCCGATTAGTTTGTCTTGTTCTGGATTATAAATTGTTTGAAGAATTAATCACGACTGATATTCTCTCTAATTTTAAAACTGAATTATTATTACACACGATAGAATTTCTTCTTTCGTTCAAATTACATTTCCTGCTCACGGAGCTAATTATCCGTTCTATTTTTCGAAAAATATCGGTATATACTAATCCTTGCAAGAGAATTTCTTGCTGCTAAGATGGTTCGCAATGCCGGAGAGCATTTCCGCCTCCTTATCTCGTGTATGAATATTTAGATTTATGAAAATTCGGCTTTTCCGGCAAAATGCGGCAATTATACAAAATAATTAAGCAGAGCGTAAAACTTAACTATTCATTAATCATTTCGGCAGCAGTTAACGAGATTACCGAGCCCTCCGAGGCGCTCGAATGTAAGATTCTAATTAAAATCCATTACCAAAAATTATACAGAACAATACAATTAATGCTCGATCTCGAGTAGCGTAAACAGTCTCAGGCCAGGTTGAACGACGAAAAGTAAACCGGCTAAAGAGTCGTAATTAGCATCTTATTACCATTCTGTCTTCCTCCCTCCGCCGTAAATATTTTGCATGAATTTTCCGGCGGCGCGACGACGGGGAAAAAAAAGGCGGGGCGGAAAGAACCTCGATACGCCGCGGAAAATGCGGCAGACGAAGTGCCTCGTTAGCAATGCGGCGCCACTTCAGATTGTAACTAATTAATTAGTGAAATGCGTAACGGCGCGGATATTTGCCCGATTTTCGATCAGAACGATCGATCGAGTTCGGCGTTTATAGTTTCGTTGGGTTCTCTGGAAAACTGTTTGTTAATTAGTACATAGGTTCCAATATTAGATTTATCGATATAGATTTTGACAATTGGGAAAATTGTTGAACAATTTTGTATGATATTATGAAACGGAATTTAGATCATTGAAAATTGCTTAACATAATACTCTGATGAACGCATTTTTTTTTTAAATCTGCGTTTGATCATTAAGTACTTTCGTTAATTTGCGAACTTTATTCTCCTATCGATAATTATAATTTTACAGTAAATTTCATGCATAGTTTTACCACATATTTATGATACAACTGATTAGTATTATAAAAACATTAAATGTGATGAAAATGATTTCTTACTAACATACAAAAGATAAGATTAATATTTGATCTTTTGCGTTAAAAGAATTTTTCCAGACTCGATTGAAAGTCACTGACACAATGAGCTACAAAATCCGTTTCCTAAAGATCTTCCTTTAAGACTGAAAAAATAGGACGAGACCGTCATTTAAGAAGTGCTTAATGATGTAACTTAATAGGTACACAAGATTGCTTTTAAAAAAGGCAGAAAAAGAAGTGCACGCGAAAGATAAAAGTACGATTTCGCTCGATGTTCTCCGGTCTCTCTCAGGAAGCAAAAAGGGTCATTGCATCTCTCGCAACGTATATATCGAGCCCATATAAAGATAAAAGAGAAGCGAAATGGCAAAAGACAAGAAGAGTCGCTTCAAGAACCGCAGGAATATCAGATTTTCTCTCGCGCTCGACGGATATCAAGTTAGGTTTTCCTCGCCTCCGCTCTTCTCTCGACTCGAAGCGAGAGTCTCTCTCTCTCTCTCGCTCTCATTTGGAAGCTCATTTTCGTCGCGCTTATCCCCAAAGGGGCGCCGCCGTGATGAAATCGAATGAAAGAATTGGAACGATGGAACGGAGGGAAAGAACGGAAAAATGCGAGCATGTCGGGGATAAATGAAATAATAATTATGCCGCGCTGCGAGTTATGAATTACGTGACACGACTCGCCAATACTGCGTATTTACAATGCGTTGTAAATTTTTATGGCAACGATTAAAAATTATTTTGTTGCTAATCGTTGATAAAGATCAAATGAAGTTGCGTGAAAAAAATAATTTCAGTTATTGATTACTGCGTTATCTGGAGAGCGCATTTAATTAATTAATCGATAGACATTTATGTATAGCATTTTTGCAAAAGGAAGATAATTAATATTTAACATTTCCTCAAAATTGAAATTACAAGCTTCAATCCCGACCTCATTTTCATTACAACAATCAGTTCAGCTAACAATTTCCCACAATTATCCGGATATACATTAGGATAACACTCGCAGCCGTCAATCCGCACGAGTCAACAGCCAAGTAGGTCAGCCAACCCGCGCCGTAATGACGAAAATTATTAGCCCCTCCAATGGCCAGCCGCGTTCGGAAGCTCTCCCGGCGCGTCGAATATATATTCCTCCCTCTAAAAATGGCCGGCTCGAGAGCCCTGCTCGCGCTCGGCTCTAAATCTCGGAACGGGTCGAGGTATCGCAGTAGGCGCGCGCTCGAGCCTGTCAAGAACGATAATGCAGCCGGCAACAAGGGCGGCATGAGACAGGGCGAAAACGCGCCTGACGCGAAACACACGGAGGGCGGAGGAGGTGGGAGGCAAGGCACCCAGGGGCTGCATTCGGGGGATACGCCGGAAAAGGGATTGCCGCCGCGGCGGGCTGCAATTTCGGCCGCGAGGTCTCGCGTCCTGCGGGATTGATTTGCATCCTCTGGCTCATTTGCTCGGGTCGTGTCCCGAGGGATGCGATGCTCTTCTTTCGCGCCGACGCACTGATTCTATATATGTATATATATGTATATATACGTTGCCTGAGTCCGGGTAAGAGAGATGCTGCTTTTTTGCTCTTTCATCGAGGGGAGAGATTATTGAATCGCGACGGCCTGAGGAATTTCATTATCCGTCCGGGTTTTCCTTTGCATTTTCGTGCCTTTTTCGAATTCAGGCGCGAATTTCGGTTCTTTTTTCAATGTTTGAGGACGTGTAATATTGGCGAATTGAGCGGCTGGGTCATCGAAGCTTAGGTAGAAGGTTAAATGAAGCCGGGAACTGTTATTAAATAAATAGTAATCAACTCTTGAAATACAAACAATATATATGGTAAAGTTAGAATTAATTAATAAAATTGTGTGTTATTTTGAAACGAAATTAATAAATAAAATAAATTGCAAACTGCATTCATAATTAATTAAAATAAACGTCACAATAATTAACTTAAATTTTTTTTAGCGAATTCAAGATTTTGTTCAAAAGTATTTCGGTAACTACAAGTATAAGTTAAATATCAATCCCTGCGATAACTCAACAACAATCAGACCAAGAGTTCGATTACTTTTCCACCTTCTATAAAATCTTTATATAGCAATCGCGTATCCAGCATGATTAAACCAACGTATCACCAGAATCCCAGGAAAAACAACAAGAGCATCAGGGACGAAAGCCCAGGGAGAGAGAGAGAGAGAGAGAGCCCTCCGCGCAAGAAAAGGTCAAAGGGTCGAGCATCAATCCCGCCCCCCTTTTTTTCAACTCTTTGCGGAGCTTTCGCTCACAAAGCCGCCGGTATCATCGACTGCAATTCCGCGGCACTCGAGGCACCTCCTCCGCCGGCATAATCCTCGCTGTTTTTACGGCGGGAAGCCGGGCGCGATGGATTTTATCGCGCGCAAAGACGAGGAGCCGCCGCCGCCGCGTCGAACAGCCACTCCGCCCTTACATCCTCGGCGTAATTCCAGCCGAGAGAGAGAGAGAGAGAGATGGAGAGCGGCGCACGAGGGCTCATCGCCGTGATATTGTTCACTTATGCAAGATTAACGACGCATATTGCCGCGGCGTCGGCGCGCGTGACATCCGAACTATTCGACGCCGAGCCACCGCGCGCCGAGCGGCCGTCGTAAGCGTGCCGCTGCAAGTAGTCTGGCTCCGCGAGGCCGTGTATTTTCGATTAGTTTCTTGCGAGGCGGAGCTTCGCGGCTGCTCGCTGCCGCTACCGTTGCTGAGCGAGAGCGACTTTTTATTCCCCCGACGGTTTAGCGGCTTTGGCTCGATGAAAATTCATGAGCGCTGTCTGAAATTGACTTATGACGAGGAGTCGCTTTTTGCCCGAGTTTTTACGCCGGGACTGGAATTAAGAAGTGTTCTTGGCGATTAATTTGGCGATTCGAGGGTGATCTTGGTGTTGATTCTTTTTTTAATACACGTGAACTTCTGACAAAACAATTATTTATTTAGGTGATGAATTTAAATGCAATAAAAATTGTTGTCGACCTGGTTTGTTAATTTCATCAATTCCTAATTACTACTATACAATATTATTTTTTTATTTATTAAAACCAGAGTAAAAGTACAATGAATTACAAAAAAGGTTTCGCAGCCATTGTACATATTACGTTATCAGCATTATCTGAAGGTTTAGTGTCAACCTCTTGGATAACTGTTTTCCTTTTTATGCTAGGATTAGTCGTACATAAGTTGATTATATAACTTGCTATCATAGCAATAATTTCTTTTTCTTCGGATGATAGGTCTTTCATTTTCATCCAGTTGAATTTTGACAGTGTAATGTGATCTTTTATGATGTGACATACATTTGCCACTTGCATATATGTATGTGCGAACATCTTATGTCTTTTTCCTGATTGATGCATTTGCATCCTCTTAGACTTCCAAAGTAGGATTAGCATGCTTGTGATCGAATTTTTTTGTGTTTATCTGTTTGTAAGGAACACTCTTTGGTGCTTGTGAGCATGTTTCTTTCCAATTAAAGTCTAGCAAGACCTGTTTTATTTAGGAACAATCAATTATTTAACAATCTATTATTGCATATGAATTTTCTTTTTTACATGAATATTAAAACATTTAGTTGATTTCCATCGTTTCATCGCGGATATTAAGCGATTTCTTTTCACGGCGCAGAACAGCCAGTCAGTCACTTCAGAATTCATATAATTTTCCGCGGTGTATTCGCAAAATATGAAAATAAGGTGCACCGCCTTACAAGCAAATTACATTGCTCGCTGCAAAAATAAGAAGTATCCTCGACCACCGTTGAATAAAGAACGCAGCATAAATGAGAGCATTCGCTTTGAGAGCTGTAATTTTCCTCCTCCGTCTCCCCCGAAGCTCTCTTTCTCAAAGTCATAATCGGAACTTCGTCAATAATAGCGACAAAGTTAAGTGCGCCCTTCTCCTAAATTAGCTAACCAATTGAACTTTCAGCTGAAATTTCCACAATCGAGAAGGCTTTAAAGATACTTACGCAGTCGCAATTACTTCGATACTTATAGATATCTTATTATTCAAGCCGACATTGATTTTCTTTTATTTTCTTACGCTCAATTAACGAAGCACACTCGATTGTGGTTATTGATAATATTAAACTACCAATTCTATTTATTCACTTTTGTTTTTAATATAGCCCTGATAACTAAATGTGTATTAATATTCCCAGATTTAATTAAACACATTTTTCAATTAATTTATTTCATTAATCTATACTAAATGTCCTGAAATATTTGAAAATCCAGTCATAATTTTTCGGATATCGATTTCAGCAGCTGCAGAGCGGCATCGGGGCGAAATACTCGTCGCTTGGGTTCAATGAACCATAAAAAATTCGAAGGCGTATCGCAAATTTAACACCATCCAGAGAGAGAGAGAGAGAGAGAGAGAGAGAGAGAGAGAGAGAGAGAGAGAGAGCGAACCTTTTCCACACAAGTGCCCGAGGATCTTCAAAAATAAATTCCATCCCTGGTGCCTCTCAGCTGCTCCGCGGGGAAATGAATTTGTAAAAAAGGCTCATACACACACACGCGCGCAAACACATATATATCCTCTCCCCGGGCCGCGAAAGGAAGGAAGGGAGAGAAGCGTTTAATATCGCGCGGGACACGTACAATAAAAATGATCGCGAGCGATTAAGGAGGCCACAAAAGTCGAGGAAGGACGAGGGAAGTAAGCGGGCTCTTTTAATCATTTTATTTCCGTCGCCGCGGCCTGAAACTTTTATGAGAGCGAGTGCTAGACGAGACACTGGCGGAAGCGGAGGATAGATAGAAATCTCCGCGGAGATATTGCTTGCGGAGTCGTTGCCGCGACCGACGTACAGCCGGGAGAAAGAGAGAGGGAGAGGGGAGTCGTATAGGAGGAAGGTGTTGAAGAGGGCACGAGATCGATTATGGGATAAGCATTGCCGTGTATTTCCGGGGCGGGCTGCGCGATTGAGTGCAGGAAGAGCTTTTTCGAACATTCACGTGGATTATTATCTTAATCGCGGGATTATTGGATTGTCTGCGATTTATTTGAAGAATATCGCCGATGGAAATGGGGATATTCTAGGTCAGGTAAGACCCTCGTTATTGCAGGGTACAAATTCAAAGGGGAAGATCAATTTCGTTGGTTTTTGAAAATAAAGAAATTTATGCAACTTTTTAAAAGAGCCGATACTGTAATAAGATTGTTCAATTGTTATATTGCAAAGTTACCTTTTTACAAAAATACGGAATTTTAGCTTTAGTTCTAAGAATTGTAATTTAGGAATGCAATTAAAAACAAAGTTAAAAATGGTCGATAATTTTACGCTTTTCCTCGAACTTATTAAAAGATTTATTATAGGGTTAAGATGCGTTTAAATTATCGGTTACGTGTTCTGAAAGAGACAATATATGCGAAATTGATCAGCTCAAAAGCTTACATCGATTTCGCCTCCTTTTTATCCTCTACTAAGCAGGAAATTGAATAAATAAATGAATTAACTGTAATCATTTACCTATACGGGATTTCCTTTAAAAGTTGACCCAAAAATAAAGCCCGAAAAATTACAGGCCATCGTAATTCCGTTTATTTAAAACCGCTAACCAACTCTCCCAAATAATGAAAACTAACCAGCCAAAGTATCACCAGGAAACAAAGCCGCATCCAATAAAAATAGCCCCTGGGTCCTTAGCGTTAAATGGAGCATCGGCCGCGGAAATTCACAGCGCGCCGTAAACAAATTTGGCCGCGAGTTTAATGCGATTTTTCACCTGTCGCCTCGGCCTCCCCTCCCTCTGTCGCTTAATTCGAGCGGAGCGGTCGGACCTCTTCATAAACTCGGTATGTAATCAAATGCGCGCGAGTCTGGCTCGCAAAATTAAAAGCCTTAATGGAAAAAGAAATTTCAGCCGGCGCAATGTCATTACGCCGCTAACGAACTGAGCTCTTTGAACCTGCCGTTCCTCGTCCCGGCATCGGCGCAAGACGCAAATAATGAAGAGAAACCCGAAGGAGGGAGGGGGCGAGGGGGCGAGGGGTCGCGAAAAAATGAGCCTCATTAAGAAACGAGCGAACGCTGGATAAACGCCGAAAAAGAGCGCCGGGGTCGGAGTGCTGTCGCGGCTCTTTACTCCTTGTTTCGGCCGGAGAGGCGAGCTTTGAGCGAAGGATATCAGTTTACGATATTGTTTCTTTGAACTATGGAGGATTGAGCGACGGGGCGGGAATGGCGAAGCTTGATATTTATGGCCTGAAATTCGAAAATATTGAAAAAGATTAGCATTTTTATGGCTGGCGCAGAATTGTCAAAGAAACTTTCGGGGAAGTTTATATCTTACTTAGAAATTCAGAGGAATTTTGGCGCGACTTTGATGTACTTGAATTAGTTAACTTTAGGATATCAAAAACTTTGATATTATGATTTTCGAGCTTGAAAATTTGTAATCTCGTTATAGGAATAATTTTAGTGAAAATTTTGTTAAGCTCTCAAGTGGATGTATTTTTAAGAGAGTTAAAATGTTAAATTGTTTGCAAGAATCGCTTAAAATAGTATTATTTAAATGCTCTCGTACAAATTAATCGTGCAATAATAATGAACACGAATTAAAATAATGTGTTTTATTTGTAATCAAGTATATTATACAGACTAATTTTTTATTAAAAAAAAAAACAAGTTAATTAATACTTGCAAATTATATTTTATCAGTTATAATCAAGGTACAAAGTAGTATACACATATATGTACGAGTTAAAAAATATTTTAATAATTAATTTTTAACGAAAAAAAATCTTGAATATTTCATGTACTCTTCTAAATTAAAAATGCAATCTGAATCGTTTCCTCGAACTCGTTACTTAAAAATATGCTTCACTAAAAATGAAAAATTTAATTTTTCAACCCGTCCCTTACACTAAAAAATTAAAAAATACTACGAAGATTCCATTTTCAGCTAATGACACAGATTCCAAAATACTCTCCTTCACAGTTTAATCGAGACAGCTGCGAAATGATTTAAAATTAATTAGTCCCGAGTTAAATCCGCGAGGAAGAAGCGGCGCTTATAATTACACTAAAAGTACCCACCCTCCGCATCCCAGCGCGGCAGCAGAGAGCGCCTCGCGGAAGTCATCGGAGCTTTTCAAAGACGCTTCGAGCGCATATGGTTATATGCGCGATACGCATTATTAGCGTGTGCACACAAAAGCGCAACAGTACAAGTAACTCGCGAACAAGTTGCTTCCGCTGATGAACTTCGACATCGCGTCGACAGCCGGAAGTGCGCGGCTGTTTGCGCGTAAACGATTTTTCAATTTAATTAACGCCTCTTGCGGTTCTCGCTTCGTTTAAGCGCGAGCTTGCTTTTATTTTTTTATTTTTTTTAAACGCCTCTTTATCGGTGTTTAATATAATTAAATTGTATGATCATTAAAAAAAACGTGTTCAATCTGGGAAAATTATGAATTGAAGCTTTGAAATATTGTTTCAGATTTTGTCAAAGGAGTTTTTAAAAACTGATGAAGACAGATTTCAAAAGGATATTTTGATGGATGTAGCGACGAGCGAAAAAAGTAATTTTAAAAAATGAATTAATGTTCGTTTTGTGAATATCATCATGTTTTGTGTAGAAACTGTTAACTTTCAACGACGTACAAAATATTATAGAAGTAATAAAATGCATGGGATGTAGTAAAAAAAAACTGTTGAATTAATTACGAACGTTACAAGATTATTTTAAATAGGGCATTTTTCACAAAAGACTTTATTTGTGAAAAAGGGGATTACTAATTGCTCCGTTTAAAAGTTTAAAATCGTTTTTATAAACGGGTGTTCATTATCAAATGACAAAATGCTGGAACCTGTCGTCATTTAATATTGAGCACCCGACCATAAAAAAATCATATCAAACTTTTGCCCGACGCCGTAAATTATTCACAACCCCGTGAATTCAAAATATTAAATCGAAAGCTTAATTCACTCGGCAAAAGTTAATTAATTCACGAAGGCTAAAAGTCAGTCTCACAACGAGCCGTGTGTGAGAGAAAGAGCGAGCGAGGAGAACCGAATTTCTCCTTATGCGTAAATTTAACCGAAAGAGTAAGGTGTGCAAGAGTGAGTGTAACGCGGTTTGATATCGGCGATTCCCGCGTCGATTTCCTGACGGGACCTCCTTTTGGAGAAGCGAGCGAGCGAGTATTTTGTAAAGTGAAAATTAATAAATAGTTTTGTGCCCGTGGTCGGGAAAGAAAATATACATAATTGTAATTTTTATTTGTGGAGTAGTTTACCACATCACAAGCTGTGGAAAACTGCACGTAAAACGCGCATCCGGCGCAGTTACCCGAGGCCGTGCTGGTCGCGACCTCTCGATAGCGGCTCTGCATTATTTACCATCGCAGCTCGTACAGAGGCAGTAGCAGCAGCAGTACCCGTGCGCTTAGATAATCCCGGACTAACGCGAGGCTCGCACGTGAAAACGGCGAAAGTCTTGGCAGACGGCGGCGGCGGCGGCGGCGACCCATTGAAATTTTCACGAGGCGGCTAAGAGAAATGCAGAGAGGGCCGAAAAATCTTCGGAGGAGAGGGAGAGAGAGTCTGGCACTTGGGCCAAAGCGCAAAGTTAACCGTGTGCCGCTCACGTCTATAAGACGTATTGAGAATTCGGAAATAATTGAATGCCGAGAGGACGGAGAGGCGGAGATATTGCTGACGTGACGCCCCCCCCCCCCGTACGTGGCGGG
>UCOM01003581.1:0-16862 GCA_900474385.1 Ormyrus pomaceus | reverse complement strand
ATATCATGTGAGATCTCGTGTGAGAACTTATATGAGAACTTATATGAGATCACAAATGATATCTCACGTGACATCTCATATGAGATCCGAGAGAGCGAGTAATATTGTAGTTATTTCTTATTTATTATTTAAATAAACTTGTGCCCGTGGTACGGGATAATCATAAAATTCGTTTCAGGTGTTTCATTTTAATTACCACGTCACAGTATCCAAAGTGAACCTCTTGGGAAAAAAATTTATCACAAAGAAATACTTAAGATTTTCGACAGATGGATAGGAACAGAAACGCAGCTTACATCTTGCAAAGGTCCTGTTCGAAATAAGAACGGCAATTTCACGGAACATATCACAGTGCTCCAAAATTTGTAGTAACGGAATCGAAATGGGGTTAAAGTGTAATCTACAGATAGAAAGTGACAATCCAAAGGAAAGTGCCTTGCCTTGGTTGAAGATCCTCTACTTATGCCTCTGAAGAGACTAGTTTGCTTGTGGGTTGACGATCCGATCCGGTCGCCACCGCGTGTAGATGCCGCGAACCAGTCACGTTTAACTCGATCGCTAGCAGGAGCAGGAGTCAGACTAAATCTCAGCTTCTACTGAACAGATTTTTATCGTTCATGGCTCATTTTTTTCGTATTATTTTTTTGTTATGGCGCGTCGAATTTTTTTTTTGTTTCACTTATTCGTTTTCTTTTTTTTCAATGACATTTAAATCTTTTAAAAAGTTTTTTTATCTTTTTCAAAATTGTAAATTTTACTTTTTTCTTATTGCAGAGAAATTGAGCGAGAAAAACAAAGAGTGGTACTGCTCTTTCCTGTTAAACTCAATCAATAATTATTATAAAATAAAGTTCTTTAGCATTTCATAATCGTGTGTTATTTATTTAGCCCTTCTTCTCCTTGATTAAATTACCTGCTATCATTTTTATTTAAAACTTTTTTTAAAGCTTTTATTTAGCTCTACTCAAATAACAGTTATTTTACCAAGCTGAACACCTTTCGCGGAAAGATAACTGCATTGCAGTGCTGCATTTATTCACAAGTAACGGTTACAGTAGCAGAAACAGTTTCTGAGATGCTAATAGAAAAAAATTTAAAAAAAAAACCCAAATTTGAGTAGCTTCCAGGTCGGGGATGCCAAGTTTACTTAGAGCTGGTTTACCTCTTTTAGTGTAATCTAGGCTTCGCTCTTCGCGGTTTTCTGCGCTGCGGTGTACGATAATATTTGGTAGCTGATATACAAACTCTCTGTACAAGACTCTTCGCAACTAAATTGCAATATAAGCCAAGAGGTCTCGTTTCAGCTTGGTTAACTTTGGAAACAATGTTTTTAAAGAAATTTAATATGTTCGAAAATATGACTAAAAAAATGTTACTCTTTTGGTAAACACTCGTAGGCATATAATTATAAGCAAGAGATAACAATTTTAACTTTTATTGAACGATATTCTTACGGAGTTTAAATGAAATATTTAGTATAAACTGATATTTTTATAGAATGAAATGTACTTTTAAGATATTCACTTTTCCTTGTATCCCTTAAAGCTTTCAATAAAAATGAATTAAAAACCTGGACCACCTTTTTCAGATAAACAATAAAGTACACAAGCAGGACGATTCTTCCCGACGAATATCTTCAATCTTCATTCATACATACCCCCGCTGTTCTCCCAGCCCGAGATTATTAAGACGTCAAGGGCGCATTTAATCGGGCAACGAAACAATCCACTCTGTCATCGGGGTCAAACACACCGGGAGAGAAGTCAGCTAATAACGGGCGATCCTCCTCTCTCTCTCTCTCTCGGCAGCGGGCCGTACACGCGATTCCACGATCAGTGCCTGGCGTGCCGCCGCGATAAGTAGCAGACGCTTTAATAAGACGTTAGGAGGTGTTGCCTTATCTGGACTCGGCCAGAATTTCGCTTTTCCGACGGGGGTCGAGGGGGGGAGGAGGGATCGAAATGGAAAATTCGTCGGTCGCTGTCTGATAAGGCCTGCGGCAATTGCTCGTTTTCGGCCTTTGCTTCTGCGAGCTCGTGCTTGCGACGCTTTTTGAAAGCTGATAAGGCTCGGGAAAGGTCATTGAGAAATGGCTATTAGACTGCGCTGTTTAACTTTTAATGGGAAAACATTTTTTTTTTTTTGGGGGGGGGGGATTGCGGCTTTTGGGGGATTATTTTTTTATTCTATAATCTGTTCCAATTTTGTAATGATGGTTTAACCTTGAGAGTGGCTTGTGGGCGATGAAAAAGTTTCAATAATAAGTTTTTACGATATGTAAGATAATTCGAACGAATTTTCAAAATGCTTTTATGTTTATTGACTAACGGATAATTTGTTACTATCATATTCGTTACAAAGCTTCGAACAAGCGAACAACAACACGCGTAGCACACTGTACCCTCTCTAATCCCTTTCTAATCTTCGAAAGCGCTGCTTAATTTTTCATCTCGTAATCGATAAGCCGAAACCAGAGGCAGCACCCATCGATACCTACGAAATCTTCTTAATAGCACCTTATTCATCGTTTTTACGCAGCTGGCGGATTAGTCGAGTCCACATTTCCGCATGAAATAAATCCCCTCCTCTCGCTCTCTCTTTAGCCAAAGCGAGATATAAAAGCATCGAGAGAGCCAACATCCCACACTCGCTCCTATTACCGAGCACTTGACTCCCATTAATCCTCCTACCGTTTTTATCATTGAATAAAATATAAGCGAGCAAAAAGGCGGCCGGCCGTAATTCGACGAGGAGAATCGCGCGGCGCGCGATCGTGTAACTCAAGCGCGATCCTTCACGTGCGAGAGAGAGCGGCGGACCCCCGAAGCCGATTAGGCGATTAAAGTGAGCGATTGCCGCGCGAGCAGAGGAAAGTTTTACGCTACCGGCCGTCCGTTTCATCTATGATTTACCGCGACGCGTCGTCGTCGTCCTCGTCGTCGTTCTCGTCCTCGTCGTCGTCTTTGAATGAGGGAGAGAATCGATTAAAGAACCCTCCGGGCGATTCGTCGTCTTATCGAATGAAGTGCAATTCGCGAGAATTATATCGCGGAACGACCGTAAATTCCGAGAGTCTTCTTCGTCTTCTTGCCGTCCCTCGGCCTTTTTTTTCTCTCGCTCGGGCTTCCGTCCTTCCTTCCTTGGGATGAAGTGTCGCGACGAGTCCGAGGGGGGAACTTTCACTTCCGGTCGGGAATTCTTCGCGTTCCTTTTTGGCAGGCTTTATGTTTTATTGTGCCGGGTGTCTTTTTATTTTATTGCCGGCCGGCGGGTTTTATTTATTACAGATTGTTTACGAAATAAGATGTGCGTAAGAGCTGGATAACTTACGTCAAGTAGAAGATGCTGATTAAAACGTTTAACGTACCTGAAACAAAAATGAAGAATATAATTAAAATTGATAATCATTTTTAGTGTAATTCTAGTTTTGCTGAATTTAGTATCATTAAATGATGTGAAACATTAATGCTGGCGCAATTTTTACATGTTTTTAACTGTGATCCATGTTTACTTAAATAAAAACTACTGTACTATATTGTCCTCGTAAACATTGCAGTCGTAATTCCCATGAAAATATAGATTCCCAAATAAATTTTGATGAAACATTACCTTTATTTATGCGATATATGTTTTTCGCATTACCGACTTTCTTCTCTCACAAAATTGAGAATAAGAAAGAAGAGCGGAAAAGCGCGTAAAAACGGGATAATCCCGCAACTTACGACGATACCTCACGAAAGCACTGCGTGGGCGCGAAAGTCGCATCTTTATAGCCATTCTGTCCAGCAGCGAGCGCTGAATCATACAGGCCCTAATTAAGAAATCCCTTGATTTACTCAAAACGACTATTGCCCCCCGTGACAGTAGTCGCCACGCTGGACTCCAAGCGAGTATTGTCACTTTTTTTACCGTTTACGCCAATGAATCTCCGGATGATTTCAGATTGTCGCGGACGAAAGCTCTCGCAGACATTAATCTCGCCTATAACGAGAGAAACGAAGGCGCGAAGAAGGGCGGGGGCACTTTTCTCGTCCGCGAAAGGCTGTCGGAAGCCGCGGAAATCGGCGAAATAAACCGAAACGAAGCATCTCCTTCCCTCTCGTCTCGCTCCATCTCCCCCGGCCCTCATTGTAATTTCCTCCCTCGTGTGTTCCGGGGGCTCGGGGATCAGCGAAAATTCCTCGAGACTCACGGATACGCGCGCGCGCGCGCCTGCGCCGCGGTACAGTGGATCGCGCGACCCTCTTTTCCTTCCTCTCTTTTTTTTTTTGCTCTTCCCCCCCGATGAGTGTACGGAGGCGCAATAAACAAGAGCACGCGCCACTGACACCGTTTTTCCCCGAAATCGCCGAGGGGATATGAGGCATCAGCGCCTTCTCGGCGACGCGATATTTTTTCGAGATATAAAGCTTTCGAGGGCTCGTCCTGCTTCTCTCTCTCGCGGAAGCTTTTATTTCGCGGTGGGGCTGTGTGTGCTTTAGTCCTGGATTCGTTGCGGGAGAGGATCGGATTTCGCAAGAAATTGCTGATTTCGACGGGAGGGGCTTGGATTATTGTTGACGGTGGAGGCATTTGTCGGCGGACAGATTTCGTCTTGTTCTAGTTGACGTTTTCGATTTCAGAGTTATTTTTATTTGAATTGGGGGATGGTTCTTTTTAAATTTTGAGCGTAAATTGGGGGTTGGTGCGAGACTGCGAAATAAATCTCTGTTGTTGCTTTATCCCCAGATTCACGTTGACTTAATCAAATGTGATCTTAATTGTTGTAAAAGCAGTCTATTCAAAGAAAATTTTTCAGATTCATGCCCAATTAGATTTTCTGCTCGACGCCTCAGGCAACTCGAATGATTCATACAGCTTAAATTAACGCAACAATAGAGCAGTCCATTCGGATTGCAGAAATTGCAAACGCCGACAAATCAACTTAATAGAGCCTCAAGTACATACGCAGGCTCTCGAAAGACTCTATCCTCCGATTAAGCCCGTTAAAGCGAAATGTCCCCATATAACCTCTCGCCTCTCTCTCTCTCTTTTCCAGCTTATATCGAGTTACGCCATTACCGGCGCTTGTCCATTTTTTCTCCCGGCGACGCCCCTCCGAATTTTCCCTCATCCGGCCATCATCGCTCCTTACGCGGCCTTTTTTTTTTTTTATCGGCGCTGCCCGCCGCCGAGCAATTATTCTTCATTTGCCGCAATGTGCGTTTCGCGCGCGCGTGCTGAGCCCGGCGGCGGCGGCGGTGGCTTCTCTCGCAATTAATTTATCGTCGGCATTTTCGAGCGTCGCGAGCGAGCTTCATTGCGGATTAGTCGGTGCCGCGCGGCCCGTTAATGCGCGTCACTTATCATTTTTATGGCCGCTTTTATATCGTCCTCCCCCAAAGCATTATCTCCCAGAAATTGACTTTTATTACTTATTTATTTAATATTTATAAATATGCCCTTTGTGCGCCCCGGGCGACGACGAGGAAAGTGTAATTTGATTATTTCGCCAAGAAAGCGCGTATTTGATTTAACTTTGATTACTGCGTTTAATGTGCTTCCGGGATTTTTAACGCTGGTCAATTATGATAAGCATATTCTTTGGTAAAGTAACAGAAATAGTGCATTACACTGCAGATTTTTCGAAAAAATCCATTTATAGGATTCCAATAAAAATTTTCAATTTCAAATATTAATCTCGCTGCAATCCAATTGTTCCAATAACTAAAAGAATATAGTCCACCTCGCGCGCGAGCAGCAATTTCAGAATTCATAGAAAAGCGAATATATATTTAGTAGGAAAAAAGCAGAGGCTCAATCCGACGCGGCGAATGAGCAAAAATTCATAGAACGACTCGACGCGGGAAGAACAGAGGCGGAGATAGAGAACAGCGGAACCGAGGACAGAAGGTCCTGAGTAGCGAGAGACGAATAGAGCTTTTCCCGAGAGCGTCAGGTGGTTTTTTCAGTTTTCGTCTCGCTCTCTCAAAGGCGAGGAGAGCACGACGTCTTCAAGTTTCCTCTCCGAGTCGCTTTGCTTCTTGCGGAATGTCCCCCGGCTCTCTCTCTCTCTCTCTCCCTCCCCCTCTTTCTCCCTCTCTCTCTGTCTACGCTTTTCCTTGGAAAAGCTCGGGAAATGTCGCGAGTTCGCGGATTATGCACGGAATATTATGGCGCACCGTTGACGGAAAAAAGTTTTCGAGTATTCGCGGGGCGGACGACTTGCCCTGCTTTCTCTCCCCGCCTGTATGCGTATATATATCTCTTACTTTTTTCTGCCTCCTCCTCCTTTTATTCGTGCCCTCTTCTTTTATTTTATCCTTCTTATGGCCGCCTCCCAAACTTCGCCTCGAGCCAGGGAAATTTTTCTTGGATTTTCATCGTTTGGCGACAAGCCAATTATATTTTACCCGAAGGATTCGAGAGGACGACCGTATATAGAACAAGCTCGGCTTCCTTCCCCGCGCCGCTGTAGTTTAACAAAGGAATAATTTTCCGTTCGGTCGATTCGATCTTCCTTTTTTTCATTTTTTTTTTTTTTTTTTCCAGTTACGAGAATCCTCGCTTTTGTCTTTGCTCCCGAGCTCTTTATTTTTCTGGTGCGCATTAGTTTTTATATTGCGGCGCTTTACTCGTTTGGCGACTTTGCTCTTTGAGATGCAATATGTTTGAGATTATTATGCACTAAAGGATTTTATCGATCGGTGTATAAATTTCTCATAATAGATTATGCAGCCCTGATCCGAAGCCATAAAATAATAGTCGATTTTACGTCGTCGTCCCGTGTTCCACTTGAAAGGCAAGAAAAGGGATTGCGCGATCGCAAGGTTGAATTTCGAGACTTCAAACGGATAATTAATTAAGAAAAAGAAAAAGTAACGTTTTCAGTCCTCTTCAATAATCTCCTTTGAAAAGTTGATTCTCAAGCTATATAACTGCACTAGAGGAGGAAGCTCGCATTGTTGCTTACCTCGGATCAATCGATCCTTTCGCCCAGCCATCCCTAATGGATCGTCGTCTCTCTTCTCGCAGACAGGCTACCGGAGAGCACCCTTAGAGAGAGAGAGAGGGAGAAAGAGACGGAGCCGTTTCTCCTTTCATCATTTTTATTATCCCGGACACTTGGCAAAGGATCTCCTTTGCGCACACACTTGCGTCCAAGTCGGAATGCAGCAGGCAATTGCTCCTCAATCGAAGATCTCTCTCTCTCTCTCTCTCTCCTCCCGCCGACGCGAAAAAGGATCACTTTGACGTTATCTCGCGCTCGAGCAAGCGGAGGTTATCTGGCTCCGCCGCCGCCGCCGCCGCTTCTTTGAAGGTTCGCGCGCGTAAATAGGTGCCTCGAATAAATGATGACGCCGAGGAGCTGCCGCCGCGAGAGAGCGGGAGGGAGATAGCGCTGATGCCTTTGTGAGGGACGCCACACCGACGTCCCCGACGCGAGCGGGAGCGACTATCCGAAGTCGGGGGGGGCTCACCGCCGCGGAGCTGAATAAAATCTTGAAAATGACGCGCCGAGGAAGAGGATGCGCCGAGGTGCGAATTTACGGGGAGTCGGCCAGAGGTGCCGAGCTGCTGCTTCGTTGCTTTTTCGAGGATGCGATGGTTTTTGGATTGTCCGATGCAGTAAACCTCAGTTTTTTAACTGTGATTTAAGCTTGATTTACTGATGGATTGTAATCTAGAAGATCGTTATCTCCTTCGATTTTAATTTTTATATTATAAAAAAAACATAAATATTGCTCATTAAAAAAATTCTTTATGTGCAGTAAACTTACAAAATGTATATAGCTTTGGAATTATTATATATGACAAGATTTAAATTTATTTTTCAAATTTACATTTTCTGATAATATTCAAGCTGAATAATAAAAATGCCAATCACGAACTCGAATAAGAAAAAATATTATAAAATCAGTCGAGAAGCAGCCTAAAGAGGGTCCGAACCAATACGATTTGGCATTTTGACAAGGGATTGAGAAGGATCTAAATTCACCTCCGCTTCTACAAATATCTGAAATACTTCAACAAAAATCTCGAAGCTCAAAAAAACGGAAAGAACGGAAGCCGAAGCTCTTATTTTCGTTACCCCCCCAAACAGCATAGACGAGAGTTCAATCAGCGTCTCAATTACTCCTGATAAATTTAAACTAAGGACAATAATGAATCGGCCCTCGAAGCAAATCGATACCCGAGAAATTCATTAAACTTTAACTTCTCATTTAACTTCGGATACGTGCCGAAAGCGGTAAAAGCCGCTCCGACTTGATTCCCGCCCGATTTATCGAAGATCGATGATCGTTACTCAAGTCGGATTAAAGATTGCCATCCTAATTGACGTCGACGAAAGAGAAGGAGGGAAAGAAAAAAAAAGGCAGGGCGCATCCAGCTCTCCCGCGCGAAGGAAAGAAGCAATAAACCGCGCGCGAGAGGTAAGACAACAGCTCGTCGCAATTGTGCGCTGCGGCTCCGCGAAATTAAATAAAGAAGTGGAAGGGGCCGCCAGCCGCCAGGCGATCGGCGGCCGCCTCCCCCGCCAATTATTAATTGACAAGTTTGCTTTCCTCGTCATTAGGCGACAAGCGAAAATCGAAGCGAAACTTTTCAGTCGCCGCAATTACGATTAATAAGTTACTCGTAAACTCGGCTTCCTTTCTTTTGCTTATTTCGTTTTCTGTTGCTTCTTCCTTCCTTCCTGCTACTCCTTTCTCGATCGGTTTTTGTTACCTCGGGAGGGGGAGGGTGAGGAGGAGGCGAGTTGCCGCCTCATTAAGAAACTTTCGCCCCCGCGTTTCTCTAACGACTGCTCGTACATTCGGGAATTCAAGCTCGCGCGGCGCTGCCGGGGGGGAGAGAGAAGGAGTTTGACACGGCGTTTCAAGACAAACTACACACGCTCGCGGACTCCTTAAATGAGCGAGATTTGCGAATTGGATTTTGCGAGGGGACCAACTTTCGGATGAATCAAGTTCGCCGTCATTTGTGAAATCTTTTTCGGCGGAGCAGCCGGGAACTTGATTTGGAAACTGCGTACGAGTTTACTTCGAATGTATTAAAAGTGGGGTAAAATAATTTTTCAAGACATATACCTTCGGTAGAAAAAATTAAAAGGTATTTATAAATCGATGGCTTGGTTTTTCTTTTTAAACGATTCTGCATTCCATACATTTATTGGTCCAGTTATTCAAATTAATTACTGCAGCTGTTCAAACTAGTTCATCATAAATCACATTAAATTCCGATAAAACAACCGAATCGAATGCAATATAAATCGAACTAGAATGATACGAATGTAACATTTGACAAAGTATTTGAAGAAATTAACAAACACGGGTATTATATTCTGTGCGCTTGAAAATAAGTGAAAACTCGAAACCTTAGACCTCCGCGTCAAAACAAAGTCTGGACGTAGCAGCTTTCGCTGCGTCGGATTTTTCTATCATCCATCCGGCGCGGAGGAATGCTCAAAGAAAGCCGAGCATCGGCGAAATATTGAATGGCATTGTAAATCAAGAAGAAATCGAACGAAAGTTGAAATCTCGATAGCTCTCGGGGAGTGTGTATATATACGCCGCGATGGAATTGTAAAAGGAGAAACGGCTACGGAGCGGAGCGCGGAGAGGATGAAGAGAGAGAGAGAGAGAGAGAGAGCCTGTTTTTACCGGTGTATAGGGTTCACGCTCCTGGGTAAATCTGAGAATCAAGGTCGTCGGTAATTTAAGCGTTTGACGCTCGTCATTGCCGGTCGAAGAAATCGCGTTTCGATATCACTGCCTAGCTTTGTCAACGGTTAACGAGCTACGACATAATTGGTGTCGGTTTTCTGCTGCTGGCAGGGTTTTAAGGGAGTCGTTGACTCTGGCGTATACCTGTTTTGCGTGTGGTTAAATAAAGAATTTTTCCTTTCCAAGTGTGCTATTGTTGCACCGTTCCTGATTCTTAATGACATTCTAATGGGTTGACAAATAACTAGTTTTTATTTTCCCCGGAGAAACTGAAGCTATAATTATACGTACACTTGAGTAAAATTGTGCAAGGTTTTTTTTAATTTACCTCAAGAGAATATTTTTAGTTTTATTTGCAGCGTTAATGAGAAAAAATGGCTTTAAAACATTTTAGTCCGAGTAAACAATCGTACGACATAAACTTCCGCGGCAAAGACTCACCGTAAAAACTGGTTGATTTTTAATCCGTCTAAACTTTTAATTAGATCCCCCGAAAAATTCCCAGCGCCGCACTCCAACGCGACGACGTAAATTCTTTCCCGCGTGGGAGCCGAAACCCGCAGCCCGAAATCCCCGTCAGGTAAATCCCGTGATCCGGCGACAAAAGCCTCTCGGCTCTTGCTCTCGCCATTGACTCGTTTCCCCCGTCGGCCGTCCGGCGTGTGTCGGTGTCATTGGGCTCTGGAAATGGGAAAATCGTGCAGGTGGCGATCGTCGGCCGCCGGCGCGGCGCGTCAGGTGCAACCGGATTCCTGGGCCGGCTAATCGTTTCACGCGAGGCTCCTTTAACGGTCATGCGCGCTGTGCGCCGCCTGTTTGGAAATCGATTAGTCGCGGTCGCTCCTCGAGTCGTTATGACTCGAGCGTCATTGTTACGAGAGAGAGAGGCCACTGTATACCGCGAGTCGAAGATGTATATAATTGCGAACATCAAAGCGCGCGCGCTTTTAACGTCGGTCCGCGCTCGAGAGGCAACTGGGTCACGTGGTTTTTTTTTCGTTCGAAGGTACAGTCGCTCGTAAAAGCGCGCATGGGCTCATTAGTGCGCGTGTGCAATTATGATGGCGCGGCGCTGGCATGTATAGTTTTCATGACTGAAGGAGCTAGAAGGATTAGACTTGTTTGCGCTGCAGATAAATGGGCTTTTTGCTGAAATGGGACTTGATTGCTTTTGCTCCTTTGAATAATGATGGAAAACTCTAGCGCAAAAAGTTATTTAATTAGTGGGTTAATTAGAGATTTAAATGCATTTAGTTAAAGAGAGCGGATGCTGTTGTTTTTCTAGTTTCTTCTAAAATGACTCGCGCGTCTCTTCCAATTACTTTTTTCTTCAATAATATTAATTTTATTATCTATAAGTATATGAATACTAATGAATAGTTAAGAATTTTAAATAATAGCGTTTAACAAACATAAATCGTCATATTATTTTTGTGCAAATAATTATTATCATCAACGCTTTAACATCGATTTTTAAAAATGGCTTTTACTATAAGTATTATCATCAGATTTATTTTTTAAAAAGTACGGTTAATCAAAACCTAATGAAACCTATTGCAACAAAAAGTTAAAGGTACTCATAATTAATATACTTATTATACAAAAAGTAATGAAATCAAGCTGCCAGCTTAATTACACAAATTCCAGCAATAATCACAAGCCAAGAGCAACTAAATCAACCTTAATACGTCAAGCTTCCCGCAGAAAGAAGACATACGCACTCCGAAGCCTCTGGCCGAGTGAAATTAATCCCATAGACCCGCGGAGGCCTCGTCGAACGAGCTCTATAATCAACACCGCGGCACTCGCCGAAAAAGGACGAGATCCCGGCGCACGATTCGCACTTGTCAATCACCATTCGCCGGGCGCGCGCGCGGAACTTAATTGACCTCGCGGTGGGAGACAGAGAGAGAGAGAGAGAGGCTTGAAGGTTTCGTTGCCGCCCAGCGAGCCCCGTTCGAGGAATCGATGTGTGCCAGCCGGCGCTGGTGCCGCGCGAAGATTCTCACGCGCGCGCACGAAATCGTAGACGCCGCGGGGTGAGAAAGCGGCCGCGCGATCGAGATATAAAGCCGGGATGTATTTTGATGGATGCAGCTGTAATTACTGTATTTCGAAGCGCGCGCGCGAGAAGGATATTAATAACGTTTAGGGAGATAAATATGCTCGCGGAGTTTTTTAGGTGGGGGTCGGTTTTTGGGATTGGTTTAATGACTCAATAGGCGCTAGGGCATTCAATCGGAGATGACTGTATTTTCACCGGGTGAGCACGGGTGAAATTACACTCGGATGACAATCATTTTACAAAGGGAGCAATCCTTTCGTCAAAAAAGGATCTCGTTCTTTATAGTTTTAGTATTATAAAATTATGTTTCTTAGCGTTAAAAGGTAAATCCTTTGCGTACAAATTTGCACCGAGGGAAAAGGAATTCTTTGTCATTCGAATACATGTCATTTTACAAAAACATTATTTATTTTTAATGCATCATTTTGTGGGAAGAATATCTGCTCTCCGAGTGTCGTTTTAATAATAATTAATAAAATTTGGGGCGAATAATAATAGCGCTGGAAGTAGAGCATGTTAAGATCGAACGGTTCTAGCTATAGGACCTTTAATTTCCTGTTTAAAATTAGAAGAAGAAGTGTGTTGAGATAAAATTTACATGTTGTACATGGAAATAGTATACCTGGAAAAGGAAAGGAGTTTCTGGGAGTAAATTAATTCAATTTTTTTGTATAAAAACTGGTATTAAAAGTGAAAATTTTATCATTAATTTAAATAGATGAAAACAGCTGTTTATTTAATAAAATCTATAAAGCAAAGTTATTTATCTGTTTATACCGGCACGAGCTAAATATAGAACAAAAGATTTAAAAACACAAATTCTTTTCAAACGTATTTTCAAAACCGACATAAAGCCAATTTCTAACCCCAAGAGTAAATGCTTCAGCCTCGAAGCAAGCAATCAAGCTCTCTCGATCGATCGATCCATCGTCATCGCGAAATCTGACGTATATATCGTCGCGGCATTAAACGCCCGGCAACGATCGCGGACACTTTGATTGATTTCGCTGCGCAAACAAACGCGTCGAGCCGCGCTGCACCTAATAAACCCGCTCGCTCATTGATATCATTCGAGTCGCGCAATCATCGTAATGATCGCCCGGCAAAGCGACACACACACACACACACAGACGCGCACGCACGGCTCGCGCAGCAAGACGGCCCTCCCACGATGCCCGAGAGTCCGCCCGTATAATAAGCGCGCGCCTCGGCGTCGGTTATAATAAAGCTGGCGCGCGGGGATAATCATATCTCGGCCGCGGGATGATATGGCATTACGGGCGCGCGCGCGTGTGAACGCCGGGCCGGACTTCCGGCGCGCGGGGCGACAGAGAGAGAGAGAGAGAGTTTGTTTTTTGCGCGGCGGACGCGTGCCCGGGCAGATAGCGGATGAAAAGGAGAGAGCCCGAGTATATCGCGCGAGCTGGTGGTCTTTTCAGCCTGGACTGGGCGCTGATTGGCCCGATGGCTGCCTTGCGATATATGGGGTGCAGTCGTTCGACACGCTGGTTTTTGCGATTGTTTTCATCGGGCGCTGATTTTATTTTTAGCCGAGGATCGCGATTCAAAAAAGGTTTGAATTACTTCATTTGTGCGCGGGCACTGGATTAATGATGATTGGAGAGCGAGAGCGGATTAAGAAATTGTAGGGCTACTTTTTTAATTTATTTGGAATTTTATTGGACGGCCGGAGAATTGGAATGCAAGAAATTTTTTGATTTTATAAAAATATGCAGCGTCTGGATATAGAAATGAAACATCCTAAAAACGTTTAAAATGGTTTTTAGATTAGAAATTGTCCCACTCGAAATAATATAACCAAAATTTCTTGGTATTGGCCAATAAGTGCGACCTCAAGATTGTATTTTTTCTATCAACTTCGAAGAAATTTGAGAAAAATTATACATTGCACAAATATCCGAGTAGACGATTTTGCGCAATACTTAACAAACGTAATCCAACCGCAGCAATAAACTTGTAAAATTAGCAATGCTGATTGCTCATTTCGCGACCGAAGCAAGGCCCAGGCTAAAAGCAAACAAAGCCATTCCCGGGAAGAAACCAAAAGGTTTCTCCGGGGAAAATAGCGTTCCCGCGTCTCGCGGCCCGCACACTTTATACTCCTCGATAAGCCTCGGCGCTCAAACTAAAACCTCAAATCGCCGTCGGAACGTTTTCTTCTCGGCCGCCGCCGTGCCCGTTTTAACAAGGTGCAGCCGAGATTGCCCCCCCGCCCCCCCCCTCTCTCTCGCCCGCCGCGGCCGCGGTAAAAATAGCCGCGCGCAATTTCCATGGCGTATTACGCGCCGTCGGGGGGCCCCGTACCGTTTTAAATCATCTAAAACCGAGCGCGAGCGCGCGGTCCACTTTTGCCGGATAGGTGTCGCTTTATTATCCAGGGAGAGAGCGCCGGTAATCGGCTTTATGAGCGCGGAAAAAGGCGGGATTTGAATCTTCGAGAGGAGGACGCGTCGGTTCCGATCGCCTTTAAGTGGCAGCGAGCTCGAGAAGCTCGTTCGTGTCCCTCTCGACGCTATATCGGTTATACGAGCTCGGGATCGTAAAAGTGTTGCCGCTGCGCCGCGGAGAGTAAACGGCGTTGGATTACGCGGCCGGCAGTTTATGAGCGAGCGCTAAGGCTAAATGTAATATTAAAAGTTTTGCGCTCTCTCTCTCTCTCTCTCTCTCCGCGAGGCTGCCGTTTGCGTCGGGAGGAGAATTTTCGCTCTAACGTTGCTGGCAATCGTGCGCGATGGTTTCGGTTTTTCCGAAGCTGCCGAATCCCGCCTGGAATGCGACACGGTTTTCCGAAAGCTCGCTGAGAATGGATTTTTAGATGTTTCGAAAATTGGGGGCATTGTTTCTGTTTTGGATAACAAGCGGAGTACGGTAAAAGAATAAAATTGATCTTTAAATTACGCTAAAACATTTCTGTGCTCTTTACGAAACAGTTACTTTATTATCCAAAAGAGATTTTTGTAGAGCTCGACTGTTTACTGCAAATTATTTGTGACTTTTGGGAATTATTTTACGTTTTGAATGTTAAAGCAGACTAATAGCATTTAAACAGAGTTCAAGCCTTCATAAAAAATACTTGATAGTTATTTTTATCAAACCTATAAAATTAATGTTAAATGAATCTTCTATTGATTATTCGTTATTCATGGACCTAACGAAGTTAAAAAACGTCCGCGTCGTCGATTCCTCAGCGCGTTGAAGGCAAAGGCAATGGATCATCGTCGCTCTCGGCTGATTAGCCCCCGCGGCAATCTTTTCATTCGCCGATTCAATACCGTCGATCTTAGCGGTTCTCGTTAAAAAGATTTCGAGCCCCGCGCGCAGCTTCCACCTCGGAGCTCGGAAGCGCTTATCAATCATCGTAACCGATACATTTATAACAGCGTTCCGGCTGGCTGCCGCGCGGAGAAAACTTTTCCGCGGGGCCGCCGCTTTGCTCGCCAGCTCCTCTTTTTATTCCCGCGGCGGGACCCGCGGCGAACACGAGAAAAGGAAAAATAGAAAAGTTCGGCCGTTTTCATCGTTTCGGGAGACGGACGGAGCTCCGCGCGCGCAACTCCCGGGGAAATAAATAATCCATCGACGCGCGCGGAAGACGGATGACTTTAAAGGCGGCGCCCCGAGCGCCCTCGTAAAACTGCAAAGTTTTACGAGAATCCGAATTAATCGCAGCCTCCCTGGCCTAATCTCGAGTGAATTAAACTATGTCAGCCGGATGTCATCGCTTTATATGGAGGGTGCACCCCCCCCCCCCCCGCCCCCCGCAGCTGCCACGGGGCTAAATTGACCAATGTCAACTTGCGAGCGATTCCAGTTTCTTGCCGGAGGCGAGGGAAAGGGACTTTATGGCTTTTTTACGCCCGCCGAGGAGTTGGTTTTATGATAAGCCGCTGGTAATGACGGGAGAGCTCTGTAAGGTGACGCAAGTTCTGGATTCCGAGCTCTTAAGATTATTGCTCGGTAGCGATTGGGATTATTAAATCGCGGGGTACACTTTTCAAAACTTCCAGCTAATATCGCCGACTTAATGGGAGGAACTCGAGCGCTGAGCTTCTAAATAAAGAGATTAAATTTACTGAAATAAGTGATTAAAAACAAAAAAAAATACTTAATAAGTTCTTCGAAACAGTGTGCTCGCAATGTCTCTTCGTATTATAGACTTATGATTAAGCAGTAATGAAAACAAGAATATAGACCTTCGCAACCATAAAAGAATATGGAATTTGCTTCTGTAGTGTTTCTGGAATGAATTGATAAGCTAAGAAAATGCGTAATAAAAGTTTCATTTATTACCTTATCTCCTGCCGGATAATAAAAAGTTATTTTATGAATCCTCCGACCCATACAACACAGACAGCGTCTATATTCAAAATCAATAAATTTTAAGAAGCATTATTAAACTTTGCTCTTATTACATAAATAAATAATTTACGACCGCCGGCTAATGCAAAATAGTTTTCATAAGCGACTTTTCGTAAGGAGATTAATTAAAATTCACCGAAGAAAGAATAATTCATGCACAACAGGCACGCATTAAACGGCATTAACCTTTTTTTCCCATCGAGCGAAACCGGCGAACAAGCGATGAATTTCGCAAGCTCCAATCGCTTTTTATTAAATTTCCCAACAACAACCTGCCCTAATTAACCATAAAAAAAAAAAAAAAAAAAAATAACCTTCCCCGCGGTGCAACTTAATCAAGACTCGAGAAAAGCACTCGAAGCTTTCTTCAATTACCCTCGCGGCAGGCTTTCCGAACGAGGCATCCGCCTGAAAATAGCGCGCAGTAAAGGAAGACGCTTAATAGAGGAAAGCGAGCGAATTCTTAAATTCGTAAAAACAGAGTGCCGGACGGCTAATTACACGGACGGGGGGAGCCGCCGCCGCCGCCGCTTGTTTATACTCGGCGAGTTAGCGCAGTTAAAAAATTTACTCCCGCGCGCGCGGCGGGAGCTTTTAAAAAACGGGCGCTGTTATGGGTCGGCGATAACTCGGGCAGCGGCCGATCCTTTTCGACGATAGCCGCCGGTGCGCTATCGCCTCCCCCCCCCCCCCCCCCCCCCCCCCCCCCC
>UCOM01003580.1:0-16848 GCA_900474385.1 Ormyrus pomaceus | reverse complement strand
TCTAAAATGAGCATATAAAAATAAAATAATAATATAAACAAGATAATAATGGAACAATAAATTAGTTAGGAGGAAGCTAACTGTCAATGACTTGGCAGCGGTTTTTTATAACCGGCTTGAAAAAGTCAAAAAAGCTCTGGGAGTAAAAAATGATGTATTTTTTAAGTAAGCGCCAATTTGGTAAATTATGAATAGATACGTTAAAATTGCCTGATTGCGTCTGGAAGCTTTTAAAAATCTTCTATTTAGAATGGATTTACGAATTAAAAATTGTACAGAAAGGTTTCGGAAACATTATTTTTTACTTTTTAAAGCTCTAACTTTTCGAAGTCGATATTTAACGTTTTTCTTGCCTAAAAACAGAACTTGATTAAACTCTGATCTCTTTTCTACTTTGACCTTATCGAGCCATCTAAATTATACATCAAACGTGTAGTTCGATTGACTCTTTTGAATGGCAATGGAAAAGCTCCGTCCAACTGTGTATAATACCTGCTCGCGGATACGGACAAAACGCGCAGAAAAGAAGAACCAGAAATGCTTGAGATTCGATTGATTAACGAGCCGGGGATTGAAATTGGACGCGAAAGTGAGTTTAAATACTCGGGGCAATCACTCGTTCCTGCGGAGTCTGAAAGGTTCTGATTACGTCTCGACATGTTTATAATGAGTTGGCTGAAGGTTCTCGAGAGCAAAGCAAGATAGAGATAGAATTTCACCCCTCTTCGTTCATAAACGCGCCCTCGCTTACCGTCTAGAACAAAGGATGCCGAGTGCCTGCCGGCTCCCGAAGGCTTTACGGGAGACTGGTGGAAAGCATCGCCAAGGCCGCCAATGGTCTAGGGATCGAACAAAGCGATCGCTTTCATTTCTTTGAGCTTTTCTTAATCGAACGCACTACAAGTTTTTGCGATCGAGAGCTTTCGGCGAGCTTCGCGTGTGCGTGGATTTACATTAAAGAATTCAGGGGTTTTACAAAGTCTGCCTGTTGAAACTTTTAATTATTGGAGCTTGCTCCTTTAACCTCGCTGTGCTGCTGCCGCTTCTATGTATTTTAGTATATATAGCCCCTATAGTGTTTGTTGGATCGAGAGTGAAATACGAAAACGTCAGATTCTATCGGACAGATTTTTTTACTTAAATTATTTTTAATTTATGTCAAAACAAATGATTGATGTGTTTTTATTTTACATAAGGATAATTGAAATCTCTAATTATTATTATTATTATTTATTTTATATTTTAATTCTTTATTTGTATGTATGTATACATATAGTTATTTACTTATATTAAAAAATATTTATTTATTAATAAATTCAATATTAATAATAAATTAAGGATAAAAATTAAAAAAGTTTTCACTTATTTATTATATTTTAAAAATTATTATTGGTTAAATATATATAATTAGTTTTTATATCTAATATTTATATGAAGCGCTAAAATTCCCATGTAAAAAAAAATTATATAGAATATGCATAATAATGCATATATGTTTCCCCAGGAATGGACATTCATAGTGTATGCGTAGTACATGCATAATTAACCTATAAACTACACACCATTTTTTATTCACACGCAAAATGTGAAAAAAACAAAACACAAAAACAGAACATTTTTTGCTAAGCTTTCTGCTTTTGTGTTTTGTTTTTTTTTTCAGATTTTGTAGTTAATAGGTTAATTATGCATATACTATGTATACTTTATGAATGTCTATTCTTGGGGAAACGTATATGCATTATTATGCATATTCTATACAATTTTTTTTACATGTGTTAAAAACTATAAAAAGTTTTAATTCATAAATATAAAAAATCGATATGTATCAGTTCAATAGTGTCTGAACTCGGGTACTTCAAAGCTTTTGACCGTGAGAGTCCAAACATCGAAGTGTAGCGCGTCGAACATTTGATTATAGAAGTTCAACGCGCGTTGAACTATAGTAATACAAAAATCGGACTAGATTAGCAATTGTTTGAAGTTATACAGTTCAAGATACATTTGAACTTTTATGATACAAGTGTTGTCATATTTTACTTCAAAAATAGTAATAAATTAATCAACCGTATTTGAAGTATATTAATTCACATTTTTTTACATTGTGTAACTAGGGGAGAAAATGAGCTATTTCAAGCGAGGGTGAGATATTCAGCACGAGTCGGGGTCGAGGCGCCCGAGACATAGACGAGTGCTGAAAATATATCACCCGAGCCTCGATTTTCTACGCTACTTTCTAGCGTGAAACGAGGGCCATTTCATGACCGAGTTGGGAAAAATTTCTTTCTGTATAGACACGCGCACGTGCTAAGCCTGCGTTGGCGTGGGGCGCACACAGACGCTTGTTTTCACGTCGGTGCGCACAGAAGATGCGCACGGTAAACACGTGTTTGCCCGAGGCAGGTAACGCGCACGGAGGGCACGCATGAACACAGACACTAACTTCTAATGATGCGACGCACAGAAGGTGCTTCTTGGCAAAGCACGGTACACGAGAGAAAGTGACACGCATACTTGTTGCGAGCACGTGCTCGCCCGAATCGAAAAACTAAGAGCGCGCGCGCGCGTGAAGACCCCGCACTGTCTTCTTTTTATGTTAGCGTTAAACTATGATTAGGGCTGTTAACCGAAAAATTTGCAAGTAAAATATCAATAAAAATGTACACGTGGATATGCTCCCGCACTGCCTCTTTTTTTTTTTTTTTTTTTTTTTTTGAGGGATGTTTTGGATCCTCTAAAAATTGATATATTTAATTTTTTTTCATGCAGTAGTTTTCCATTTCTATCAACACTTTGTATTCCTCTCTCTCTCTCTCTCTCTTAATAAATTCTTATTTAATTATTTAATTAAATAGAATGCGAACATTTCATCTATATAAACGTATATATACTAACCAGAAGAGTCTCACTTGTTTGGGTCATGGATTTTGTTCGAACTTTGGGATATGTTTTCTAATGTTAAGGGCCCCGCCACATAAGAGCGTGCGATCGCGTTTGCACTCGTTCACGCGCGTAAAAACAACTAGAAAATTCTAGTGCCTTTCAGTGTCGCCAATCTGTCGCCAATCAAATAGCTCAAATACCTCAATACACTGAAAGGCACTAGAATTTTCTAGTTGTTTTTACGCAGTGTGAACGCGTGCAAACGCGATCGCACGCTCTTATGTGGCCGGGCCTTTAGCGAAGAAAAAAATCTCTAGAAAACTAAAAGAAGTTTGCAAAAAAAAAATTAATTTTATTTTACCCTTTTTTTAATGTATGAACTTTCAAATTAATACTATTAAATATTATTTGTATAGAAAATGTACAACAAAAACGACTAATTGGCGTGTTTGTAGTTATTTGCTAATTTAAATATTTATATTCGCGCTGAACAATCACGTGATATTTCAAGTAGAGGGAGCTTCTTAATTACTAGTTTGCTTTCCTTTTACATATACGTTTAACGTTTATGTATACGCGTATACAACTTAACTGTCAGATTCAGATGCGTCATAATTTTCTCCTTCTGGAGCTGGATTTGGATGGTGTAAAGCGTTTTTTAGAATAATTCATTTTTATTTAATCTTATTTGTAAAACAATGGCAGATCTAACAAAAAGAATAATTTTTATAGTACTGTATTGGATATCAGAAATAAAACTGGTAAATATGTTGTGTTAAATTTTGACATTCATATTCTAAACATTATACAATTGCAATATTGTAAGTGAATTGCTAAGTAACAAATAAATGCTTTGTTCTAGATATCAGCGTATTGCGAGTTTAATATGTGTTCAGTAGAAGAATATTGTTGTAGTCACAATAAATGTTGCCCAAAAGTAAATTTAAGCTTGCATATTGTGTATGTATATAATTTTTTTATTAAATTGTAGTTATTATTATTTTATTAACTGTTACATTTTTTTTAGGGCGTGGACAATAGCAGGGTTACTAGGTCTACTTTTTCTCTACTTTTTAATTAAATTTGGAAAAGACTTATATCAATGTTTCTTCAGAGCTGCAGAAGATAGAACGCTTTTAGCAAAACAAGTTTTTGCATAGTAAAGTGTTATATAAATATTTAAGCAAGTGCTGTATTACAAAATTTAAAAAATGAAGATGAATCGATTCAATATTTTCTCGTTTCAACTTGAGCGAATCTACGCACATGAATCTCTTAATCATTTACTCGTAACAACTGAACTTCTGTGATGTGTTAAATTACTTCATTAATTTATGAAAATAAAATCGATTTTTTAAATGTAAAGTTACATGAATTCTGATAAAAAATCTGTCAGAGTTAATTTAATTTAACATGAAAACATCTTGTATTTAGTTGAGATTGCAATCAAAATCAGCAAGAAGTTCTTAAAAACAGCATACTACATTTTTTTTCACAAGTTTTTAACATTTCCATTACTCTCGAAAAGACTGATTTTATTTTTATAAATTATTACTTATAACTTAAAAGATTTTATTAACATTAACTAATAAGATATTACTTAAAATATTGAAGATGCATATCTTATTTTTAAAAAATTTTGCAAGCCTTGAGAGATTTCTACTTTGAAAAAATGTTAAAATGTTTTAGTAACATAATTCTGTTAAACATGCAACTTTGTAAATAATCTTGAAAATTGTAAAAAAATATTTAATGAAACTAAAGTATTAAATGTAAATGTATAAACTAATATAAATTATAATAATTTAGATTTAGAATTGATACTTATAATTATGTAAATAATATTAAAATGTGCTACATTTTTTAGAATAAATTGTTTAAAAGTAATTTATTTTAAACTAACTTCTTTGTTTTTCCCATATAAATATTTTTTTAAGAAATGAATACTTACAATTTTTTTTATAAAATAATTTTTTTGACAATTATTATTTACACATAATGCTGCGATTCACTAACCAGTGTGAATCTCTAAATGCGTTATGCACATACTATTAATACTATTAAAGTACGTGATCTGTGCAAATGTGCAATATACTCCGATACTTGATCAAATCTGAAAAACTGTATTGGCTATCGCTAACATAAAATGCTTACCGAGCGAGCAGACGAGCATACGCGAGATTCAAATTATATGATGTGTAGTGGCTCACCTGCTTCTGACGTCATATCGAACTCCGAAATTTGAAAATCAATAATTGTTGGCCGTACTAGTAGTCGGTGCACATGACTGTTCAAGAAGGAAATGGCTGTCATGCCAAAACATAGTGTTAATTGCGCACCGTCTGTGATCTATTAAGTTAATAACAAATAAATTTATGTCTTCGAAAAGTATGTCGCGAAGCACAAAGTGGAAACTCGCGATTATTGCTGGAATTTCCGAATGTTTAGTTTACGTATGTATTGCACCTTTGGTATTTCACTTTAGCTGTCTATTTCATGTTTTAAATTTTTTCGTCCACAAGATTTATTGGATTTTCTTAAAATTATTTTAATATATGAGGGTTTTAATGACTTTTTTCTTTGAAGTAAATATATTTTTATTTCTTGAACTCTATAATTAGAATAAAGCTTAAAATTGGTATTTCAAAGCTTCAATATATTTATTATGTAATAAAAATAAAGTAGACTAAAAATAATTAATGAATTTATTATTTTATTGATTGATTAAATTTGCAAAAAATTAAATTTTTTACATAAAAAATTAGAAAATAGACAATGAACAATTTACGTTATATTTTTTTATTTGAAAAGGTTTTTGAGTTATATTTAAGTAGAACTAAGCATATTAATATTATTAATATATATTTTAGGCAGAAGCAAAATATTGTGCCTTTGAAATACATGGAGAACCACAGTACTATGTGTAAGGGAAAAAATCATTTTTTCAAATTGTTTTAATAAAATAAAAAAATACAAAAATTTTATCTAATGTTTATATCTAAAATATTCTTGTAGCTGTCCAAGAACCGAATACTGTTGCAACTTAGGTTGTTGCGTATCACCAGGGTTTCAAATTTATCATCTGTGGTATTACTGGTATGATAATTTAATAATGAGAACTTGAATAAACAATCAATATATAAATTATATCAGCACTAAAATTAATAGACTACATTTTTGTATTCCAGGTTGTTAGTGATAATTATGTTTCTGGTGTGCTCCGGTGGTGGCTGGTGGTATCGATATTGGTTACAAGGAAGATATAGAGCTGCAACATCTGCTATTCCCACTAGATCTTCTAGTTCAAGAACACAAAATCGCCTCCGAGGTCCAACATGTCAAGCACAACAAGCTCATATAACATACAATGCAGCAAGAAATACAATCCTATTGCACAGAATGTGGAAAGGTTTGTAAATTTTAAGAGAAACTTGAACCAAAGAGACAACTTTTTTAAATCTAAATATATTACAACAAACAATTCTTTCATTATTAAAATTTACGAAAAACGGACTTTTAAAAAATTTTTTAACAAATTAATTATTGCAAAGAGATTTGACCCTGGATTTACTTTGCTTACAAAGATAGCTTAAAAAGATTTATAAGGTTTAATAAATAATTTAAAAAATAATTTGTAAAATAGAAATTAAATTATTAGAATGGTAATTTGATATAAGTTGCATTAATATCGTAAATGATGTAGCACACAGGAGCTTAACTTTGCCAGCCTATAGCGGAGGTGCCGCTGCAAGTTCAGCCGCCCACTATCAGAACACAAGCGTCGTGCTAAACGACGCCAACTGCCCATACTATCAATTATACGGACCGCCGCCAAGCTACGAAACTGTGATCGCTCAGACGCGGGGCAAGATCTCGTCACCGTCGTCCCCGGAGCTGCTACGTCAGGGCACTCATCACGGGCGAGCGGTGGTGCCAATGTCGCCTCCTTTGGCACCGTCATCTCCCAGCGAGACGGGCTTCCCCAGCCAGTGCTACTACAACATAAGCGGGAGACTGCCACCGGGACTGGAAACGCCGCAGTACCAAGCGCCAGGCGTTACCAGCCCATCGCCAAGGCTCGAGGACTACGACACAACCGAGTACGTCCGCGTGGTCCAGCAGTACGGCAACGGGCCCACCGACTCACCGAGGCACCTTTCACACTTTGTTGAGAGGAACGGCTCCAGCAAATCCTCGGACATCTCCGACGAAGAGGGCAGTCCGATGAACGCTAGTCAGCCCAACAGTCCCGACGAGGGAGCTTTCTCCGTTTCGAAGATAGACTGCGCCGGCAGTTCCTGCGCCCTGGATCGGCCGTTACAGTGTTATACTTCACCTGGAAAATTTACTTCCAGAATTGGGTCAGTTTATTTCGCAATACAAGTCTTATTGATTTCTTTCATTATTTATGTATTTCATTTTGACATTCCCTGTTGGAAATTTCACGAGCTTTTTCAGCCATTTCACAAATAGTTGACCAAATTTGGTCAAGCTACAAACAATTCGTCAAAAATTGGCCAAATAATAATGAATTAAAACCTTCAAGAGGGTTGAATTTTATTTATAAGCAATATTCTGTGACCCAGTTTCTATCAACACGAAAAAAATTTTTTTTGCAAATGCCTGTTCTTTACTTTTTCTTAAGTTACATTAGCAAAATTATCACCAATCAATGTTATCTTGAATTAAAAATAAATTTAACGCGCAAAAATAAAAGGCCAACTAAGAATGCCTCAAAGAACTCTTGATGAATAAGGTAATAAACGTTAATTAAAGTAACGTGAAAAATACACACGATTGTTTAATGTCAAACAGCGTCATAATTGAATAGCAAAACTAATTGTTATAGAAAACAAGCTGTTATATACAAATTGTGGTATATATTTGGTTTTGAAAATTGTTTGCATAAATTTTGATTTGATGAATTTTTTTTTTAGTGTTCACGGAATGTCGCGTCGAGATCGTGTTCAGTACAACTCGGCGAGTTCATCGCAAGCGGAACTAGCCTCAGAACCAATGGCCACAACCTCGTTCTCGTTTGGTTTTGAGGCTCCGGGCAGCTCGTCAAGCTCATCGCACCAACCAGTGAATCGCACTGAACTTCGCAAAATCCAAGGTGGCTCTCTAAAAATTCCCCGCAGGCGCGACTACCAGCAGGTCAGCAGCAGTAGACAGTTTCATGATCTAACGCTGCGAACCAGTCGGAGACTTAGTTCGACGATCACGGCGGATTACGAGTGTCAGCCGACGACTAGCAGCAGCGGCGCCGGCGACAATCCCCAATCAAATCCATCCAACAATGTGATATTAGCGGCCAACGCAACTTCTAAAAGCGTCGTCGACGTTGGATCAACGTCAATTCAACGCGGCGACGCCGACGACCAACGGATTACCGAGCATCATCATAAGCGCCAACAGCATCAGCAGCAGCAAGACCGCCCTCCTGCACCCTCTACGATCTCTGAACGAAGAAGTACAAATTCTAATCTTGAAAGTAAACGCAAACTTGACAGGTCGAGGTCGCTCGACTGAAAGTGATGATAATACGCTCCACGAGAGTGTTAAGTGAAGAAAGAGAGAAAACGAGAAAGTACAGATGATGAGTGAGAGATTTGTGAAGGGTAATGCTCAAATGAAAGTCTGCCGTCATTATAATACAGATAATGAGTATTGTTATGAATGATAACAAAGTTTGCGAGATAATCTGCGCGGACATGCGCATCTTCGTGGTGCTTTTTTATTTACTACTGTAAGTATGTTTATTTTTCATTGTTTTTGATGATTGTATTAAAAGTTTTAAGGTATCTACGTAAAACCTTGTACATAAAATTGACCAAGTCTTCAAATCGCATTTACTTATTAGAAAATTTTGTTGAAATTACAATGATTTACTAAGTAAATTCAAAAGTCGTTAATTTTTCCTTGCGCACTAATAACAAACGTTTTTTTTTTTAAATAATATTTTAACAATATCACTTCTTTAATAGTTATTAAGAAAAACGGATACATCGATTCTAAAAACCGTAAATGTTTACTAAAACAATACAAATTAATCCAAGAAGAATTGTAAATTATAAAAATAGTTTATTCCACAACAGAGGCATTTGAGTTTTTCAAAGAAAAATGAGAAAAGGCGGATGCAAAATAATTTTTAAATTAATTAAAAATATGTAGTTCTGGTAAAAGATCCTCATATTCTTCTAAATATCATACTTCTTTACAAATAATCAGTAAAATTATAATGTTATTCAATTTAAAATTAAATGAGATCGGACAATTTTTTAGACGGAATTCTCATTAAGTAATTCTTACAATTCGAGTGACATTAAAAGAATTGCTCTGACTTTTTGACTGCATAAGCTTATTTAGATCTAAAAGTTAAAAACAATTGTTTTAAATTATTTTAAGTAACAAATTCTGTATAAGAACAGAGTTCCCTTGCAACTGCCAAGTTTGTACTAAAAAGCTTAGGAACATATTAATTCTAACTGCAATTTCACCAATGTATAATTGCCAGAAATATAGACTTTGCAACAAATAATAAATACATATTATAAACTTGTGAACATTTTCATGATACATGTGTGTATTATGAAAATACATAAAAATTAAGCCAGATTCTTTGTTATTTTTATTACAAAAACTCTTTTTAAAAAATTAAGCCAAAATCCTCTTGTGGAATATACTGTATTTTGAATGTTCTTTAAAACTTCATAGAAAATAAAAAAGAAAGATGCTCATGTCTGTTTCCATCGTGGCATGAAGACTGCTAAAATATGAGATTAAAACATTTATTCACTTGTAAGCAAAAAAAATTCTTTGTGCGCAATTTTTAAAAAATTATTCGGCGAAAAACTTGCAAAATGGAATTTTAATCTTATATCTTGGAAGTAATTATAAACTACTTGTATTTTGCCTATTTATCGTTCTCTTCATCGTAAACCCAAGGTAAACTAATGATTAAAACTGCCACAGACTCATCAATAATATTTAATATTAAGTTACTTTAAAAAAGTACATTTATTTTAAGGACAGATATCTCGTTGGAAAATTAACTTATTGTATATTAAACCAAGTATTTCAGTGAATTAATCATTACTTTGTAAATATTAATGATACACATCTCGGAAATACATTTAAAACAAATAGTTAACAAAATTTTAAGATTTTTAAAGTAACTTGATTATTAAACTCATTGATTATGAAACACCAAGTGTTTTGAGAGTCGATTAAACTCAAATATTCTAAAAGATTTTAAAAATTGTGGTCAAGTCGTTGTAATATCTATTTTTGCGAAAACTAATGTCAAAAATGCGATCTGATTTTCCAGTAGTCATTTCTAAGAAATTGGTTTTTCTTAATTTCGAAACTATCAATGATATTCATTATCCTATTGTAAGTATTTTTATCATGTAAAATATTTTTCGTGGATATTGAACACTGACTAATAAGTGGGAATCGTGATGTTAACTTTAAGTTAATGCAGTCGAAACCAATTATTGTAATCAATTTATTGTACATGCGAAAAAATCGTTGATGCACTTTGCACAATTTATCAATTGCATTGATTTAGTAATTTTTTTAATATAGTCTAAATACTCAGTTCCGTGTATTGTTCCTACATTTTTACAGCAGATTATAAACATATTTTTTATACTTATTTTTTCTAATTAGTTTATTTATTATTGTTTATTTTAATGTAACTAATTTTTATGACTCTAATAGTTTCCTTTATTATTGTCACTTTATTAATGTGTTTATTTAAATTGCGTTTTTTAGCATAAAGGAATGATTACGTTTTAGAATTACGTTTAAATCGAAAAGACTTGAAATAATGTTCTAAATATCAAAAACGGCAGTCTTAGCAGTACTGTCATACTTCTTCATTTTTCCTCAAGTACTTTCGTACTGTAAAAGTACTGTCGTACTTTTTCATTTTTCCTCATTCAAGTGTTCAAAAAGCAACACGAACCAAGTCGCTAATAAGAGCGCCTCAGCACATTTCTTTGTCAATATTAAGTGGACTTACGCACAATTCTCTCATATATGCGCACATGAATATAATTCTGTCTCAAAAATAACTTTTTATTTTACTCCTCATATATAGGGATATACGAATGAATAAATCTCTATTTTTAACGTGTAACGTACTTAATGTAAAACTAATGTAATAATATATCGCCAAGCGAGCGCATCGACACTTCGTTATTTTCTCTATTGCAAAGCTCGTCCGCTCGTTTCAGTGCATAGAATTTTTCTAAAAAAAATATACATATAAAGAAATATAAATATATTATACAGTTCGACAGACGCCGAAATTTTCCCACAGGGAAATATGAACGTCTAGATCACGCTAAATGTATTGTAAAAATATTCAAATAAAAACTAGAATTGTGCTTGAATGTCGCACATTTAAAATTTGTAAAATTCTGAAAAAAGTGATTTATGCATTATCCGCGGTCGTACATGATCATGTGTGAATTCACAATCATTTTGCTTTTACTTCCGGTTAAATAAATGTGAATTGTTTATGTCCTAGTTAACTGAATATTGGTAATGTTCAACAGATAAAATACTTGCTCTTACAAAGTAATTGATTATGTAACTATAAAACTTATCGATGCAGCGCAAAATTAAATGTAAGTAGATACGTGATCATGTATGAGCTCCATAGAGTACTTTAGTATATGTAATAGCGTAATAATAAATATGCTAGATTCTAAGTACAGAAGTTATTAAGCGTTTTCATGTTTCAATAATATTATTACCATACCATCATACACAGGTCGAGTTGGTACCGTCCTACAAAACATAAAATGGTCGTTGTGAAAAAATAATTCGTCTAAAATGAATTGTAACGATTAGCAAGCAAAGTATGCTTATGCATAAATCACTTTGTTCGGATGTAGCACGAATTTCTCAGACGTAAATACTGTGTGTAAAGGAATGTGCTTTTTTCTCTGTGCATGTGAATAAAGCGCGAGAAGTGTCGAAAGTAGGAAGCTTCGAAAAAATTTAGTAACCGAGTTGATCTCAAATTTTTTTTAGCCAAAAAAATGCCAACAATATTTTAACTTTCCGAGAAAAAGTGAAACCTTTATAAAAGGGCGTTAACGACTACTTTTTATAATTTAAAAATAAGTATCCATTTTGTACTTGTCATTATTGTTCCATTACCTATATACTTCATTACGAAGTCCGTAGGCAGGTCCGAAGAATAAAAATGCCATTTTTATAAAAAAAGAAAACGAGAATGTTTCATACCAAAAAACACAATTAACGGTTGAAAAGAAACAGTATAATATAATAAAAAGAAAACATTGTTTTAGTTAGTGCAATCAATGTCTTTTAAATACAATATTATGCAAAAAAGTACATTTATCATTAATTTTTTTTTTTGTTTTTTGACAAAAATAAGTTACTTCCGTTTGTTACGTACGTTTATTATAACTGTGAACTTTAATCAAGCTTCCCACAATCATATCAGAAAAAGGGATTTCAAATAGTATAGCGTTAATTTGTATCGTTTTCAAATTAACGAATATAAAAAAGTATAAAGAATAAAAAACGGAATTCTGAAGTGAAAGTGAGTGTAAGATGTTGTAGATAGCTTTTTAGTATAGCAGAGGCTCGATATTTCGTTCCTTCCTTCAACTCGAAATAGTGGTCCAAAGCGTACGTGCCAATAGCTGAAAACAAGGTGATGGGAGTGATTGAAAATGGCGCTCAAATGTAATGTAGCAACAACGTGTGCAATGATTGAAAGTGAAGAAGTTTGCTTTGTCAAAGGGTATAGAAAAAATAATGATGCCCGAAGTTGCATGAACTAAGTAAACAATTATTTTTTGTAATCTCCGAATTTTTCGTCGCAATTGTATTTAAAACTGAAAAAACACCATGTCGCATAATAATATTACTTAATTTTTTATTTTACTTTAAAAAATATTAATTAAAGTCAAATTTTAATTTATAAAAGTACACAAGTCTTAAAAATATACTTGAAATTAATGAATTTTAAGTAGATTAATATTGCTGGATTACCGACATACGTTCTTGATTAATTTGAAGGTCAGAGATTTTGATGATTGAAAATTATTGTTGCGAAATTGCCATCTTACATTCTGTAATGTGCAATCCTTTGAATTGAAAAAAGACACTGTAAAATATTGTATCTAATATAAATAATGTCTTGCTAAAAATAAAGACGTAAAAAATATTTATTCACGTATAAATGGCGATTTATCTGTTTTTTTTTAATTTATTAAGAGATGTCTCATTTGTTAGGTAGTCTTTTTAAATGTACAACAACAATACTGCTTAGTCAATAATTCTTATCGCATGATGACTTAAGTCTTTCTGGGATATTTGCTTTTTAATGCTAATAGCCACACATTAATGTAAGTCATAATAAGTTAAGAGATATTTTTTTAAATTTTTCACACTTATGCTTCTTAGACTAATAGTTTTGCCCATTTTTTATTTAAGATTGGTGCTTGAAACACCTGCAGAAATCAACAGCCGAGAAGTAAAGTGGGAGATTCATACCCGAATGCATTTGGCGGCTGAAAATAAAGGGTAGTTCAGAGCAGCCAGCTGTGTTCCGAGGCGTCGCAGTGTCACGGCGCACACGTTAGTCCAGCGGAAAATCAATAACGGGAGGAGCGGAGGGGCGAAGTAACCCCGCGATCGGCGCACCGCTGCGAGACGCTGAGGTTTTCGCTCGCGCGCTCCTTTGCGGCGCACAAGAAAATGTCTCACCTCGCAGTGATTCGGTAACTTTCGTTCGCACCCGAGTCTTCACGCTTTTTGCGCACTCCTTCCGAATATCACGGCTAATAGCGTTGGATACCGACCTCAGGGATCCGATCAGCGAACGCGCGAATTTCCCGGCGCGTCTTCGTCGACATCGAGTGCGTGCATAGGTAGTATATAAAAGCCTCTTCCCTCGCCAAAATCATCAAGATGTCTGTGAAGGTGAGCCTCACGTCGCACTGAGCATTAACTACGGAGAATAATTTGTCGCAGATTTTCACACGTTAACAGAAATCTATAAAGTAAGAGGCAAGGAAATTCAAACCCTTATTCGCTATACAGTTTTACAGTCTTTATTGAGCATACAAATGTATTTCTTTCTTATTCTACGTAATTCTATCCTTTCTAAATAGTTTCCTTGATTAGTGGAAATTGCGTTTACTGTCGATAGTAATAATACTTTAATTGCGAATAAGCAAAATTAATTAACATCCAAATTTCAAATATAATGATTTATTTACACCGTTGCCATATTGCATCAAAGTATATGTAAATAAATTAGAATTCAATATTCGTAAACTAAATACTGCTTACTGCTTTTTGTAGAACTGACATTGTATAGTCCAAGTTTATGCATGCTGTATAGTTTACATAAATTGTAAAATTCTTTTGAAATTATATACGTAAAAGGAAAAATTTATATGCAGATTGATACAAAATTCGAAGAAATATTTTGCATGAAGGTACTACAGTAGCACGTGCCAATTAAGTATTGTATTACATCTTTTTTATGATTGAAACTTAATTCCTGTAGATATTGAATATTGTAAATCTTTCAGTAGAACTTTATACTTAAAGCAATTATAAATTAAATTATAAATAAATTAACTTAAATGCAGTCAATATTGCATTTTTTCGAACCTATAATTATATAATATAGTGGTATGATTTATCACTAATTTTTACACTTATCATTTTTAATCCGATTTGATTTAAAAATATTATAAAAACAATATGTAACTCACAAGAATTTTTTATTTGAGTATTTAAACTACTCATAAAATTTAACTTCTGCGCAGCTTTTTAATACATCGAATCAAAATATCGAATCAAATTAAATATCGCGATTCTGCTGCAGCAGTTTCTTACTGGCGTTTTTATTTCTTAATCAATACCATAGAAATGTGCATTAAATTTTAAACGAACTTAAGTCTGTATAATATAATAACATTAAAATAGAAATAAGAATAATATTCTGAATACTTCCATAGTAAACTTATTTTTATTTGCATTTTACAAAGGTACTTTCTTGGTAAAAATTTGACGAGTTAAAGTTCGTGTCGATAGTTTTTGGGCAGTTTGCGCATATCGCTATAAAGTGACTAAAAATTTTGATCGTTTATCTATCCAGGGTTTATTTTAAGATATAATATTTTTTCTTTCGTTTGAAAAATAATTATATCAGTTTATATTATTTTCATATTCCCAAATTTAACATTCTCCAGTTGATGTTACGCGACCGTTTAGAAGATTTTTCTTATACTAATTAAATTGGAAACTGAGATTAGAATACTTTATTATAATAAAATAATTATAATATTTTAAATTACAAAATTAAATATATAAATAATTTTTGTTATTATTATTACTGGTTTAATTTTTTAAAAAAATCTTATCAAAGGGTTTTTTTCTAATATAAAATGTGAAAAAATAAAGTATTTTTTAATATTGACAATTTCAAAAGAGTTTGAACGATAGAAGATTATCGTAATAAAGTTTAAAAAATATAACGTAATGGTAAATGGTAACAAGTGTTACCTGGGTATCCAATAATAAGACCTGATCCGAGAATTTGAGTTTAGATGTTCTTACTGAAAAAACTAATAAAACGCCTGGAAAAAGCCGAACTATGGATATTTTAAGCCTCATTTTAACAAAATTCTAAAAAAAACAGTTGATACTGGAAATGTTAATAATTATAATTCTTATAATTATAAATTATAAATAATTATAACTAATTCAGTTTGGAATCGTTTCAGAATCAGTTTTACTAATGAAAATAATCAAGTTTTAATTTTTGTAGCAAAAATAACAATAATCATCTTTTTTTTAGTTTGCATGTGCAGTTTTGCTAAATAATAACCTTTGGACAAATTAATATTTTATGATTCTGAAAGAAGAAAATAATTAATACTATATGTCTCTAAAACAAAGTTAAAGTATACATATTTGAAGAGTAGAAAATGTTTTTTTTAAATTTTATTAACCTTTAGAGGCATTTCGCGTTTGTGATGCCTCCAAGTAAATACATAAAAAATAAGGTATCTTATTACACTTATCTTACCTTATCTTATTAAGGTATCTTATTTACAGTTTAGTCATGGGTGTCTATCACAGGTCGATCCAGTGTGCTGGATTTCCTACCCTCTAAAGGTCAAAAGATCACGAAAAACATTCATACCTCAACTTTTTCGAGACGTTTGATCCCCATAATTTTGGCTTTTTTCATATTTTGCTATCTAGAAACATATTTAAAAGTTTGAATTAAATTCGCGATCCAGAATTTTCTCGTTGTCAGTGTTTAATCTAATGAATATATTTTTTGCAAAACTTGATTTTCAATTACTATATACATTTTACCAAATAGGAAGTAATTGTATTAAATTTAACTGAAAATTCGGTTATGTATTACGTGAATTTTTAACATTTTTAACTCATGATCTAATTTAATCAAGCAATTTAATTTGCTGTATCGATCTGGCACCCATTTTAGTACACATAGCTATATAGCTTTATTTGATTATGATTTTATACGTAAATATGTACCTAGAATACCCAATATAACATGCACGAATAAAAAGTCAAAAAATAAGGTAGATCAGACCAAGCGCGTTATTTATAATCGACATAGAATTTAATAAGTTAAATTTTTTCGAATATAAAAAAATTAGGATTTTTAAAATTATTGGCCTGTTTTTTATTTAATATCAAGTATATAGGAAATAACGAATAAAGTGTACTAATACTTTATTTATCAGTATACTAGATAATAAAGAAATATATATAATAATTATAGTTTCTTTAGTTGAAAATTAATATTTTCAATATCCTCTCTTAAAAAAGTGATGGATGAAATCTGTCATCACAATAAGACTGTTTTGATTGGTTACTGTTGACTGATTTGATTGGTCCGTACAAAATGAGCGCCAAAATAGA
>UCOM01003579.1:0-16889 GCA_900474385.1 Ormyrus pomaceus | reverse complement strand
CAAGCCTAGCCTGACCCGGACTAAGCGCCGAGCGGCGGCTTGGATTTCCGGGAGCTTGCGGCCGAAGAGAGGAGCTCCAGGCGGCGAGCGCTTCGGAGAAGCTCTCGCGCCTCGAATTTGCTCGTTTCCGCGAGAAAAAGGCGAGCGGAGTTCTTCCGCGTACGCTTGCGGACGTCACAGTATAAACATTGCTTGAAAGAAAAATTAGCTTCGTAGGAATGGGTGCAAAATTTCGGTCGTTGCCTCCCGAACTAATATTTACAAGCGGGAATTTAGTAATATGATTTTAACATAAACTTGCATGTTTTTTTTTTCTTTTTTTTCAACACGTGGATGCAAAATTCTATTTTTGCGGAAAAATCGAATTTTACGCCCGCGGGGTCGAAAATAATAATACTATAATAATATTCATTTTCTATATTATGCAATTTTAATGTAAGATGCCTTCAATTTTTCATCATACGGATCAATTTAAAAATATTTTTAATAATATTAATGTATTAGTTATTATTATAAATTTACTAGTATCATAAAATAATTTTGTTTAATTAAAAGTTGTGTAAGCATTTTAAAATTAGAAGCATAATGATGCACGTAATTGCAAGTTTCGCATACGAGAGTGCAAATAAATTGTCCACTGGGTGTAATTTTGCGAAAGTACAATATGAGCTGACTGCTTCTCACTTTCCTGATAGTCTCACGGAAGAGACTTGTTTCTTAGGTGCCAGTCCCATGTCCAAGCTATCTTCGAATTCGTGTATAATAAGGTGTAAGCAAAGGCGTGTATTTTGTGCTTCTGTCAATTAAGTATTTACACGTAGTAAATTGAGAGCGCATTTGCTTTTTTCAGTCTTAATTGTACAACTGATTATGGTATAAGCTTTTGTTAGGTTTAGACTTTCTATTTTATTCTATTAAGTATTTACTTTTTTCCACGTGATAGAAATAGATAATTTTTTATCAATTTGGGTATGAAAAGACATCGAAGCCAAGAAATGGTAATTTTTCTTGACAATTAATTTTATAGCGTCAGAGATCATAAGTTATACATCTGACAGTCATATCTCTTCATAGAAACTTCTTCGTGTACAATAACGATGTATTTTCATATGTTTAAGTTATTTGAAAGTGATCATAAACTGCATTCGCTATTAGGAGCTGGTGATTCTCTATAGGAAGAACGACAAATGACTTTTTGTACACGCCTTGTACTCTGCATTGCTGATGAATAACTGTAAAGTACTTTTGTTCTAGTAGCGTATTCAAAATGTTGCAAATGACATAAAATAATTATAATGATTTTTAAAATATACGTGTATAAATTAACTACAAGCTATTTTAACTTATCAAGTAGCTCTAGTCAGTTTTACAGATACATTTAAATTCATTTTAAGTGTTTTATTTGTTAATAAAGTGGCCTCTTTTTCAACGTTTCTTCCCTAATAGTGCTTTAAAACTTTTTGCCCATTTATACAAATCAAGAAATCGTTTTGTGGTCACTATATTATATTCTTTGTGTTGTCTCCAAAATGAGTAATATTGTTCATAATTATGGGAACTTATTAAATAAAATTGTATTAGGTTAAAAAAATGATTTTATTTTAATTAACTTTATGACTTATAACTTTACATGTCTGAAATGAATATTTTGTAACTAATACTATACATTCCAATATAACTAAAAATAAAATTCAAAGTTATGGAGTCAATCTTTATCAATACCTATCTACTTTTAAAAATATTATAAATTTAAAAAATTTGAGATTTTTTTAAATGTTTTTAGTATTAAAAAAATTGTAATGCAAACTAATTATCTAATATTATAGTAACCGGTTTATTTTAGTTAGCCAATATTTTCAATTTAACATAAGAAAAATCATCTCAAAGCATCATATACGTATATGTGAAATCTAAAAACAACAAAATCTAAATTATGCCCTAATTCTATAAGTATCCTACTTGTCTTCATTTTTTACACATGAAATTACTCTGCACATTACTTCTTCTAGGCCCTGGTCTATTTTTTTCGGAGAAACGCCGCCGAAACCTTTGTTTACAGCAACTTACGTAATAGAACGGGATGCTTTGCTGTACGACTGAGAGAAGGCGGCCGGTTAGGTACAACAACTTCCCGGGAAGTTGCGGCACATCGGTACCGATTTTCGACACAGCCTCTTAGGCTGATGAGAACTTTATGTGCACGCAGGATTTTTACAGGGCTTAGCAAGCTTATTCCACGAAGTTACTTTATTTACAGCGAACTTGCGGAACCGCTGTCAAATATGATAGATATTTAAAAAGGGGAAGTTTACAAAAGGGCATAAATTTAACTGAAAAATTTTTCAAAGGCTGTAAAAAGTCGCAAAGCTTTTAAGAAAATTATTCTATAAATAATTCATTCTTGTTAAAGACAGACTGCCAATATATAATAAATAATATATACGAATAAAAATGATGAAAAATTCTGTAAAGCTTGTCCAAACCGTTCAACTTTTTAAAGCTCGAAGTTTTGTACGCACATAATTTGTACTCTCAATTAGTTTATAGTTGCTTATTTCTTAAGGTTCTTTAATAATAACCAATTAAAATTTTGTTGACGAATCATGAAAAACTGCTTTATATAAGCTTTATTAATTATTTTTGTATTTAAAATGAGTATATGAAAGTATTATAATAGTTAAAGAAAATTTGCATCAAACTGGCGTGTTGACCATTATGTGCACTGGTTTGCTCAATCACGCGCATTTCGGAAGCCGGATGATGAGCCTTTCTTTCACTGTATACCTACATATAAATACGAAATAGCACTTCGGAATTGAAAACGGACTGAATACTGGCGCGTGTTTGCCGTGTCGGCGTCTGGTGACCCGCTTTCAGCTTGTAGATATCCTTTATTTCATAACCGAGCAACGTGCGACGACGACTGACTACTCACGTGAGTCCTCTGCAATAGCGAACATCCATAAGCCGCGCGTTATAAGGAATCTAAGGAGCATATCTGCATGCACATGTGTGAACGCGCAAGCCCGCGAGTGTTACGGGCGCTGACATAACGATCCTCGCGATCCTCCCTCTAAAGAAATGAGAATTACGAGTCCGATTGACTCGTTCTGCTCATTTAGGTATAGAATACTCGTCCCGTGTAAATTGCAAAAGAAATTCATTTCCAGTTTTATCGATGTTGATCGATTTGCAATAGAACATTTATTTTCAATTCTAAACTATTAGCAGTGGATGGAGGTGCAGTTTAATCATTTTTACTGATCATATTTGACATTAATAAAGGAACTAACAATTAATATAGTAATTTTATTATTATAATCAAATTATTGAAATTACTAAATCAATAAAATCATCAAAATTATTTAAAGTAATATACAGTATTGAAATAAAAATTTACAGATAACACAATTTTTATTTATTCACAATAAAACTCTTTCTCAAACTATTCTTAAATTATTCTTTAAACAAATTAAAATCTAAGCAAGTATTATAAACGTTACAAGCGGATAATATTGCAATCAGCTACCAATTATTTTATAGTCTAGGTTGAGCTCAAAGCAAAGCTGGACCAAAAACTAAAACAAAAATTGAATCCGTATCTCGAAGCTTATAAAAAAATTAACCTGGAACAATCCACGTAGCTGCTTTTCTTTCTCTCCTTACTAAAGTTGCGGGCGATCCTTGCACAATGTGCAAAACTCGTGTCCGCGCAAGCGCGAGAAGCAGTTGATTGCGAAGAAAGAAGGAAATACGCGCTCGCGCGCGAGAAGATCCCAGCTCGCGATCATTATTTAGGCGAACCGTAACTATAGCGAGGGGAAGAGATATTATACATGCACGGCTAACGTATCGTTGCGAGATAACAAGAGCGGCAGGCTTCGCCTCGGTCGTTAAGGAGCAAATTTTCACATTTGCATGCGCTTGTGTATACGCAATGTCTTTGTAATGAAATCATCGTGTTGGAGATTGTGCTAGAGCTGATCATCGCGATGATCATCATCGGAACAAATTGAAGCAACTTCTTTCTTTACGGGTATTGTGGCTGGCAATCTTTAATTGGTTGAAACTGTAACGATTGAAATTCCTTTCTTTTGCGTAATTTTTCTTTATAGTTATATTGTTGAGTTTTTATAATGATTCTGATTCTGAACGTATGAGTAAATCAAATTTCGAACAAGTGATTCAGACAGTTTAGAAAATATAGAAAAAATGCATTATGGCCACTTTGCAACGATTTTCCTTTCAATATTATGACTTCCGATTCTACTGCACAAAATGATAGCTTTCTCAAAAGAATTTATTATTATACTTTTAATAATGTAAATGGCCCCAATGGAGAGAAAGATGCGATTATACATGTAGTGTATAATACAATAAAATGGCATTACTGTCTCTATATATTTATTTTAAAATTCTGTGTGACTATTTATTTAAGTTTGATTTAAGCTGAATAACTTTATTTAACTCTTGCAAATTACCTACATTTAGTCTGAATTAGGAGATCTAATAAGAAAATGTATTCATTTTTTAAATGAGCGGAATAGAAATTATAGTGTCAAATTTCGAAATATTGATAGATCGGCAAGACAAATTGTGAAGTGTTAGTGTCTTTACCTGATCTGTGATTTTATTTAATGCTACAGAGACAGACGCCATTGAATTCAACTGACTGAGACAACTTTGAAGATGATTTTGTGGTTGTGGGATATTATGCTATGAACAAAAGTAAGCCTGTGGAAAATGGCTACAACACCGCTCATTATGATAGTAAGTACCTGCTTAGAACTCGTATGTAATTTTTGTTTCTAGAACACGAGTATTTTAAATTTTTGTCAAAATTACACATTTTACTAAGTGTTCTTACTGCAATTATTAAATATTTTTCACGAAATGTTGCATACTCACATTTTTTGATACTTTATATAATGTATTAAGTACAAATTTACATTGACATTCAAAGCTTTTGGCTCACTAGAAGAGTGCACGAATTTCGGATTACAGATTTTGTTCAAACTTTGAACACGGTTTTCTTATGACAAAATATGAAGAAAGCCCAAATATTAGGGTCTACCGTTCAAAATTTTCGAGACAAGAGGTAAATAAAGTTATTTTTCTCTAAAACTTTAACTCATCTCCTATTAAACCTAAAAATTCCACCAAAAAAGCAAACGAAATTAGAGGAAAAGACCTATAATTCGTCATATAACTTTGGAAATTTTTTTGCAATAGCAAACGCGTGGGCAAACTTAAAACTACATTGCGTAATAAATAAAACTCTTTATGTGAAGATTCGCCTAGTTCACTTGCAACAAATTTCAATAGTCTTTCAATATAAAGTTTTGTTAAACTAATTAATAAATTAATTTTATTTAAATTTACAAACGCGCACCAATTTCAATCTCCTGCTACGTCCGAGAAAGTTTCACAACTAGTTCATAAAGCTTTTCGAACGTACGCTTACATAAACGTTTAGCAAGTTTGCCCTTAAGCCGTCAACGATAATCGTTCCGCGCTTTTCGCGTTTCCGCCTGACGTGTTTCGGGCGCCATTCTTACATGCGGGGCCTAACAAACACAGGCCGCCTCAGAAGTGTCGCTGAACTTTAATGTCGTTAGAAAGAAAAAAGCTTGTTTATGCTAATGCTGGAAATATCGAATACAAGCAGAGTTTTGGTCATGTGAAATTTTTCTGGCGACGGTAATTCACAAATCAAAATATTTTAAGAATCTAAATAAAAAATAATTGGTGAATTATATGCGTTATTTTGTTATAAAAATATTACAATGCGTAAAAAAATACCTTCTAAAAATAAGATTTAGAAATGTTTGAAAAGAAGTTTTAATTTTGGTTAAAATTTTTCCAAGAAAATGTTACATTCTATTCAAGCTTATTAAACGATTTATTAGATACTATTTCTTAATAAAATAGGGTTAATACTTCCTAGAGATTATCTATTCTATTTAGGTAATAGAATATCTCTAACTTCATAATCTAGAGTATAATTCCAAACTACTTACATAACGAATATACCTTTATTTTATAAAGAAAGTGGATTTTTCTACTTTATAATTTTTAGCCTTCTCTTAGTTACAAGTAGTAGTGAGATCGATTATATCGCATAACTTTCCGATTATGCATAGCCAGTGGCACTTATTCAAGCTACAAATAAGAAGCTAACTTTTATAATTGAATTTCAGAATAACCGTTCAAATTTTTATGAGATTGGGCTTGCTTATACATTTTGGTCTTAAAGTGACTCAAACAAATTTTTGTGAGGCCAGATTGCGTGTGAAACAAAAGATATAAGCATTTTAATTTTCACTCGTTTTTAACACGGGGAATTCTTATGGGAAATCACCTTCTAAATTATATTACACAAAAACTACCATTCAAATTTTGATCAAACTTTTTTCAACGTATACTGCGATCCTAATGAACGTTTTAAGACTTTAACCCTTTAATTGGTTGTCTGTAAAGATTCATTTCAGTTTATTTAAGAATTATTTAATAAGTTTTACCCGTGCTTGTATATATCTATATATACAGCAACCACTCGTCGTTTGTTTACATCCGTGCACGCGCTGTATATTTGTATTTATAAAACGTATTATAAATCAACATATCGTTAAAAAATCTCAAACTATTAATAAAAACTAAAAGATCTGTTTGCGTCAATGTAAATAGCTCAAGTGAATCTTCGATGCAGGCACCGTCGGCGCGCACCACAAAACGATCAAAGGGGATTGCACGCGAAAGGAAGAAAATTGGACTCTCAGGCTTTCTTCGCTCCGCTCCGCCTCCAACTTCATCGAGCGCACCGAGAGTTTCGCAAAATCCGCCGGAGATCCTCGCTCGTCTCACGACCGCACGCGGCCCCGGATTACGGCGTACGTCCGCGCGCCTCTTCGTAAAAGCGCGTCGCTTCACTTGCCAAGAGCGGAGTGCGTTATGACTCGGATGAAAATCGTGCGCCGCGGCGGAGTTCCGAGAGCGAGGCGATGGCGCAATTTTCGCCGAATTTCGCAAGGCGATCCCGGACGATTTTTGAGAGAGGCGATTACTGCACGGCTTTCCGACGTCGGAGATTAAATCTTTGTACGAAGTCGAGTGATCTTTGGCGGCTGTACAAAAAAGGGAAAAGAAAGAGACCGAAATGCGCTCGTTGGTGCAATCGCTTTCAGATAGCAATAACGAAAATTAGCAGGTTATTGAACTGTCTTAATTGAAAAATGATTTAAAATCGTGATTTTTCAAGTGCTGATGAAAACTTGCCAGAGGAAACAGTAAAAATTAGATTCGTACACCCTTGATGTTCTTCATGATACTTACGAGCCCCGTCGTATTTTTTGCTGCAATCATAATATGATAGTTATATACTTTTCATATAATGATTTAATTGAGCAAAATTAATGTGTGTACTTGTATACATATTCACGCTTGAAAATAGATGATAAACTCATTATACCACAATAATAATACGGATTTAGTCTTAATCTTAATTTAACGCGTAGATAGCGTCGAATAATGCAGCATCTCGTAACTGAAAATCATTATGCGTATACAATGTCATTAGCAATTTCTATTAACATAAAGTTTTTCGAATTATTATTGAAATTAAGCTGCACTACTCTTAATTATAGCTCTGAAGTAATATAATGACTAAATTATTCGCGGCAATTATTTTTATAAGAAAGTAAATATTTTCTCGTTACATTTTTCAAAGACAAATTCCAATAATTTGTTGCGTCGAATCGAACCGCGCGAAAGAAAAAGATCCGCAATGATAAACTCAAAAATTCCCACGAAATTCTTTAACGCGCTTCGAATGTAACACGGGAAGGCAGTAAACTAAGAGGCAAAAATATCGAAAATTGGCTCGCGCAGCTTTATCCTCTCAATTTTTCCGCGGAGCCGGAGAAGAAAGAGGCAGGCACGTAATTTCACGACGCGAGCGAAATTCTCGCGGCATGACTGGGCAGTAGCGGCGGCGGGGGCAGCAGCTGTTGCCTCGGCATGGGAAAAAGGACGAACGAAAGTGCAAGTTTCGAGGAAGCGCAGTAAAAACGCGGCCGATGCGCCGGGCCGCGTGTTTATCGGGGAGCCTCCCATTTACATGTGACTTAACAATTTGCTGATTTTTTCCTCTCCGCCTGCCTGGTTACGAGTTTTATAAGCGCGCACTTGCTCGTTACGATACATTGTTCGAGGCGCCGTGTGAGAAAAGAGACTACGAGCGCGTGAGTCACATTAAGCGGCGCATTACGTTCGGTTATTCGCGATCGGATGTACTGCATTTATAGAAAGTTGAGTGACACAGTTTCCTCGAAGTTGCCGCTGTATGAAAATGGAGGAATTTTTCGTTGCACAAGGCTTTATGCTTTGGTCATTTTACCCTTTCGAGATGTATGGAGCTGGGAGTTATGCAAGTTGGAAAGTTGGTCCAAGTTTTAAGAAAATGTGAAAGAAAGAAGAAAATTAACTTGTACTTATAAACCTTTTGCTCCGTTTTGTTCTTAACTCAGGCTTTTATAATCATATACAGATGTAAATAAAATTTTCATTCTTGAATCTTACGTAATTTAATATTTTTTGTTATCCTAATTTTGCTCATAAATATTTACAATCCTTAAAAGAAGACCGATAAAAATAGTTCAAAAAGTTATTGATAAGTAAAGAACGATGTGTAAAAGCAACTAATTTTACTCAAACGAAAAAGCAATATCTTTGTGACTCTTGATTCTTTTCTAAACCATTTTATTTAATATTATTCTAAAAGAAGTTTGAAAATAATTTTTTAATATATTGTTTTTATTAATTATTAATAATTAATTATTCTTTGATGATTTCTCCGCGAATCCAGGTTTTATAATAAATAAAAACTTTTCTTTTCAAACAATAACGTTTTGGGTGCGAGTACTGCCACTCTCTACAAAAACTGGAATTTTATTTTCAATAAAGAACAAATTTCACAATATTATATACTGTGAGAATTTTTACAATATTTGTATTAATCAAAAAAGTCAACAGTAAATGTTATAAAATTAAACCAAAACAGTTTAAAAATAAATTATTAGTGTAAAGAGTGCGCAAATGTCCAAATATGAAATGAAGTCAAATTGATGTAATGCTATGCAATGCAGCGGTAAAGCAAACTAAAATTAGATTCGTGTCGAACAGATCGAAGTGTATACAAGATATCTTACTTTAACGTATGGTGCTAGCGTATCACTTTTTATTATATTTTGTATAGAGGAAGAGATGGAATGATCGCGCCGAACGAATCCTTTTTAAACTTTATTTTAATGAGCCGACGTTTCGACACACATGTTTAGGATCTTTTTCAAGACTAAATATAGATAAAAAAAATACAAATGTGATAAACCACGATTCTGAAAACATTTTCAAAAAACTTTCCACAAATTTTTACAAATAAAATAATGGCAAAATTCATGACACAAAAAATAATAATACTGTATGATGTAGCGTTTCCAAAAATGGGTAAAAATAAATTAATTTTATGCATCCTCCTTCATCAATAAAATAAAATGTAATTAAAATTCACTGATTAAAAGAATATATTTTCTTTTATCGCTGTTTAAAATATTAAATTTAAATTAAAGTTTCAAATAAAATGATGATAAAAAACCCCTATTCAATCGACCACAAGGCCAAAATTATTTTCGAATTAAAGCATAACAAAAAAAATGTATGACTACTAAAAATTGAACCATCTAATTCTCTCAGAGATCTAATCTCCGTACAAGAGCATCGTCGCGCTCGAGACCATTCATTAAAAGCTAATGCGAGATCCCTATCAATTTCCACGATCCATTGGCAATACCCGCGTGCACCTTCTCACAGTCTCGAAAAATTTCCAAGAACCGTATAGGCAAAAAATCCGATCGAAGCACATTTGGAAAGACCGCGAATTCCCAGCTGGGCTGAGATCACGATTATAAGACTCCGTTTCGTCACACAAAGCTTGGGATTATACAATACGCGCCATATGCATGCATTATATTGGGCGAGATTAGAACGAGGCAAGGAGCTGATGATTCGTGGCGCCAACGCTCGATGTCCCATGACATAACTGGCTTCGGAAAAAGTTTTTTCGCGTACCGAGGATACTATTAATAGTGTGCGAACCGGTGCGAACGCTGTCCGGACGACACAGAACGCAACGTGGTTGCAGTTAACGAGCGCAAGCTAGAGAATTCAGTATTATTGTACCGCTGTTGAGAAAATACAGCTAAGGAGGAGCGACAGATTACGATACTTACTGGTGTGGATAAGAGCAGAGAAAATAATGCAGCATTTAGATTACTAATTCTAAACAGAATATTTTAATTAAGAATAAGGAGGACACATTTTTTTGTAACATTGATGCTTATAATTAAAATTCATTTTTTTATCAAGCGAAAGTATAATATATAATGTAGTTTTATTTTTTAAATGTAAGTAACCTCGAGTATACATAATAGAGGAAATGTCATTTTCATGTTAACTTAAATTTTATGAATGTTAACAGAAGATATTGGAAAAAAATCTTACGCAATCTTTAAATAACGCAAGTTTTATAAGCCATTTCATTTGAAAAGTTATATAATTTTATGAACTAGTTTTTCATTGTTCATGTAAAATATAAAGATTAAAACAATTATAAATTTACAATTTTTGCAATATCTAAAGTATTTACAATTTCACAACATTAATAATATTTACAATTTTCACAATGTTCAGAATATTTAAAATTTTTATAATGTGTATAAGATGTAGAATATTTACACTATTTACAAGATTTAGAATAAATTTTGATCTTTTTTTTAATATTTACCTTTGTCCTTTGCAGTTCATCCACGTGATCTAGCGAGGTGGTAACAAAGAAAAACGAAAATTCTTTAGAGAAAGATTAAATTCATACCATCGGAGTTTGGAGAAAAAAAAGAAAAAAGAAGTAGAAGATATAATCAAACTGAAAATAGTGAGTACTTAAAAATAAATAATTTAAATAATTTTTAAAACTGTAACCAGATGAAACAATCAATAAAATGATGTACGAGAGAATTAACATCTATGTGCTCACATTGATTGGTATAGCTTGCACAAAGAATCCCCTTATTGCAGATAACTTAGGTATTTCATCCAACAATTTTATAGTAACTTGAAGAGAGCTACCATTAACAAAGAAATACATTTATAGCAGGACCAATAGCGAATTTTTATTTCATTCTTTAAGTATAAATATTAAAAAATTTTGTAATTTAAAGGTCAAATTTTGAATTCAATAAACATGCATACAAAAATTTCCGGAATAAATAAGTCTATTCTTGTCATCTTACCGGCCAGTCATGTGATTTTTTAGAAGCCATAGAATTAACATAACAAAAATGCCAGTGCCTCGGCCTTTAGAACGATAAATGAATTCATAGGTTTGATAAACATGTTTGTGATCGAGCCTCCCGGCAAAATTTGTAAAGCCGCAAAATCACGTGAGTGTTTTAAGCAACTACGTCACTATTTTAATGGTCCAGGCATAGTCAACATCATCATCCACAAGGATTTTTAATAATTCTTTTAATATCCTTTCATTGAAGCAAATACCCGGCTGAATTAGTCATACGCCTCAAAAAAAGAATAGATGTTCGTTAGATGAAAAAACAACAAATCATCTTTCTTAATTATGTTTAATAATTTGTATTTGAAATTCAATGAATAATATGCTTTTTTATAGATATTTGATATTGATGTATAAAGTCTGAATAATTTCAATAAATTTTAGTTATTTTTATTTTCTGTTTCGTTACGTAGATGTTAAAATCTTAGATTTAAATTTTAAATTGGTTATAATTTGTTTTTAACATTTATACATGAGCTTATAAAATGTTATTTCCTGAAAATGTTATAACATGATTTAGTAGCTTTTCCGGAATTTTAGTGTGTTTGTTTTAGTTTTTAGATGATGTTGTTTTTAGCAATACTTGCTTATTTTTATTATTTGTATCGTCATGTTTAATATTTAATTAAATATTTAATTAAATAGATGCTTATAACATTAATGTCGTAACAGTTCAAATAATTCATCTTTTATAGTGTCGGTGATACATTCATTTGCTGATATCAAAGAAAAGGCAAGAAGATGAATTAGAAAGTAGCACAATAATTACCATAACACCTGATTGTTGATTAGTATTAAGTAATCTAAACCTAATCCCTCACATCATTACTTTGAATTGATTTTCCGCTATGAAAGAAATATTTTTTAATCCATTAAATCACGAACGTAAATAACAATCAATTCATATAATCTTTACAAACAGTAATTTTTAAGCAAAATTATTTTTATAAGGACAGAGCATTAAACTGTGAACACGGAAACAAACAAATGTAATTTAAAAAACAAACAATTCATCGCTTGTTTACGCGCTACCTAATGTTCTTCCTCATTTTTTCAGTCTCATAAAGTGTCCAAGCAACTACTATATACGCGTATGCTTTAATAAATCTATTCAGATGGTTAAACTGCCGCGGAATCAACTTCATTTGCGACAAAATATCAATTCCGGAGATTAAAAATGAAGAAACAATGTGTGTAAACGTACTTAGTACGCTGCTGCAAGCTTGTCATTGAGGGAAACGTCCTTTGCGGCTTAGTAGCGATCATTATAATGACACCCCCGAGAGTCACGAAAGTGGTAATGAGATAACAGAGTGGCGAGAGGAGAGAAAAAAGACGGATCGCTGCAACCGTTAAAAATATCGTGTCATATTGAGTTTCAGGATCAGTTTCCGCGTAATTTATGCGACACGATGACTCTGTTTAACAATGACACGACATCGCTTGATTGTTTGCGGGAAATCTGAAGATCAGCACCAGTGCACTACCTGCGATGAAAATTACCATACATATTTCGTACAATTTTACACTTGAAGCAGTTGAAATTTCTTTAAAAAAAATTAATTATTAATAAAATTTTAATAGTTTATTACAGTTTAAGTTTTCTGAAATACTTGCTGTTACTGAAATATATCATAAATTAATAAAAAGTTAATTAGATGAACTTATTACCTCAATAATCATCTAAAAGTAGGTAAACCAATAGGCATTGCCTACTCATTCTTATAGATAAAATAACTGATGAGTTATTATAGTTTAGACTTATCTATTAAAAAGACTATAAAATTATTTTACATTACTACATTAAAATCACTAGTTCACTGTCAATTGGAATGAGAAAAAAAGGATTCCCCTTTTTTCCATTAACCAACAGATAGTAAAAAATCCCGTCCTCGATAGCATTGTAAAAGGACTACAAATGGAATAAAAAGAAAAATCTCGTCGCGACAAAGCATGCGACCTTGTTGTGGATCTTATTAGCATGATTTTAGAATGTCTTCAAGCAATCCATGAATATACAGTTGCGAAAAAAATGCGCACAATTGCGCCAAAGTCTGCGGAGAGTATATGTATGTACAGCAGTGCAACTTCGAAAATGTATAGCAAGGATACATTAAGCATTGATTGGTCCTACCTCAACTCTTATTCGGTAAGTTGGAGGAGTACAGACAATAAATAAATACGTTAAATTAAGTGCATTTCGAAGTTTTCAATGTTTTTTGGTGATGCTTATCCAGTGGCACGATAGTGCTCACGGTGTGCTTAAAGGTAGAAAAAGTTTGTTAAAAATGAGAAAAAATCGGTTTGTGCACGCTGATTCAGAATCAAAAGTAGATTCGAAATCCGGAAAAATTAAAATCCTAACTGATCCCTTTCGTATTTTATCGGTATTTTTTTTAGGTGAGGATTTTGAATCTACTTTTGATTCTGAATCAGCCTGCACAAACCGATTTTTTTCTCATTTTTATCAAACTTTTTCTACCTTCAAGCACACCGTGAGTGCGCGTATAGATGTATCTAACCCATCAAACGCTTGTTATTTTGCAATTATTGACCCATCTGATGCCGTACGTGATTATTTGCAAATTCATGAAGATTATTATACTTATGTCGTAAGAGAAAGAAAGCATGAAAAAAACCACATAAAAGACATTTATGATGGAAAATTATACCGAAAGTTTGTGAACAATTTAAACCATGAAGATCGGTATTCTTATGTAACAGCAACACTTAACTGTGATGGTGCCCCCGTATTTGACTCTTCCAATTATTATTCAATATGGCCCATTTATCTTATGCTAAATGAGATACCAGTTCAAGCTCGATTAGATGGCGTAATTACTACTGCTCTTTGGTTTGGTACCAAGAAACCAGAGATGGACGTATTTTTGAATTTTTTTGTTACACAAATTAATAAATTACCAACAACTGGAATATAATTTACCATAAAAAAAGAGCAGTACAACATCAAATTATACGCTTTAATCGCATGTGTCGACACAATCGCCCGTGCTCCAATGAATGGAACATGCCAATTTAATGCTCATTATGGTTGCGGTTGGTGTATGAATCCCGGTGAATACTGTGAAGGAAGTATCCGTTTCTTCAAACACCAGCAAAAAATATGAATAAAGACACTATTATATTGTTTGCTAAAAAAGTACTTTCACAAATTTTAATGACTTTTGTAACTTTATTTTGATGTTTAATTAAATTGAGTTTCTTAAATGCTTATTAATATTTATTATCCCTTTATAAAAAAAATCAAATACAAATAAAGTATACTAGGGTATGCTTTATTTGAGTAGATTAATGACTAGTTTTAATTTTGGTGTTCGACTAGCTAGATTTTGAATTACAAATAATTAATGACTAGATTTTGACTGAGCAGAAAAAATAAAAAGAACAAATCATGGATGTTTTAAATTGGTTTTTATTAAGGTTGAAATGTTGCAAACATTTCATACAACATACAAACTATTTGTGGGCAAGTTATTAAAATAATTCAAAACTTTGCAAGTTGATGATGAAACTGGCTTAAAAATGAAGTGATTGTATTTCAACACCTCTTCCTCATGATCAATTGGTAGTACCCCCGCCTCGCGCCAGAATCTGCCAGAATTACCACACTTTGATCAATTGGTAGTACCCCCGCCTCGCGCCAGAATCCGCCAGAATTACCACACTTTTAAAGCAAAAACTGAATTTACGCCTAACGCCGCTCACCGATCCTCATTCTTTTTCTTTGTGTCGAAGGGTCCGCCACGTGTTGCCACATTCGGTGGAAAAGTGTTAATTAGTCGGTTTTTTGAGGTCTCATCATTGTCGAAAAGTATATACGCTGTTTTTGATAAGTGTTGTGATTTAATTTTTGTGTATTTTTCGTGCATATTTTGTGTAACAGAAATGAGCAGCCGAGAGGTTACAAATGCACATGCGACGGCTCTTGTTCAGGCTCTATCCTGTTCAAGATACACAGCCTATCTGTGTTGCCGAATCCAAGGAAATCGCATAAGTTCTTATCAGGCTCTCCTTATTAAGAATTACAGTTTTTAACTGGAGCCATGGATCTATTTGCAGAGTGCAAATCTTTTCTTGCCAGGTCCTAACCTGTTCAAGAAAAGCAGTTTTTAACTGCTTACATAAGAATTACAGTTTTTAACTGTATTTCTACCCGTCAGGACCAAGAAACTAATAAAAATTAGTGTTTTTAATAGGGAAAAATTGTCAGGATACATTCCCAAATTAAACGTAGGACCGGACGTATTAATAGGAGACGCTTTTGTAAAAAACGATAACGGCAAGATTACATTATTCGCAATTAATATGTCAAATGAGGATATTACTTTAAAATCGCCACCCGTCATTTTAGAATCCTTCGATAATACTCCGATTCCTGTTCGAAATATCAAAACCGTTACATCCGAAGACGAAAAAACATTAAACGAAAGAATAGACAAAATCATACAGATTTTAAAATTAGACTCGCTTAATGATGAAGAAAAAAGGAATGTAATCGAACTCGTTGTTAAATTTCCGTATCAGTTTTATTTATCTGGGGATAAGTTAAACTCGACAAAAATGTATCAACATCAAATACCAACGACTGATGAAATACCAATAAATGTTAAACAATATAGATATCCTCCTCATTTAAAAAATGAAATCCAAAGGCAAGTAAAGGATTTAATTGATAACGATATTTGCGAAGAATCAGAATCTCCTTATAATTCACCCATTTGGATAGTACCAAAAAGGAAGATGCACAAGGAAACAAGAGATGGCGTCTTGTAGTAGATTATCGGGCATTAAATGAAAAAACTATAGCTCCGGCATATCCCATGCCTAATATAACAGATATTTTGGATCAATTGGGATCTGCAAAATATTTTACTACCCTAGACTTAGCCTCTGGATTTCATCAAATACCCATTGACCTTAAAGATAGACATAAAACGGCCTTTTCAACGCCTTATCAGCATTTGCAATTTAAAAGAATGAGCTTTGGCTTAAAGGGCGCACCTGCCACGTTTCAATCTACCATGGATAAAGTACTGTGCGGGCTGCAAGGAATTGAACTATTCATATACATGGATGATATAGTTGTTTACAGTACTTCCTTAACTGAACGTACCATTAAGGTGATGTGAGGACGAAAAATATGGTATGTGGGACTCTGATGGTAAAACAGGTACAATAACCTATCTTAAATGGACGGTAGACGGCGGTACAAATGCTAATTACTACCCATGTGAAAAAATATTGTAAAATACTTATAATAATTTTATAAGACCCTTTTTATAAATAATTGGACTTATAAAATTTTATAAAAATTTTTATTTTATAAACCCAAGTGCCCAGGTAAAAATAATTTATCTAATTTAAATTTTTCTCTAATTAAAATTTTTATATAAAAGTGCCCAAAATATGAACTCCTCTAATAGTCATCGGTTGCTAATTTTGACGTGAGAGGTGCAAAAGGTTAGGATGC
>UCOM01003578.1:0-16858 GCA_900474385.1 Ormyrus pomaceus | reverse complement strand
GGGGGGGGGGGGGGGGGGGGGCGCCGCGTAGGCCCGAGAAATTTCCCTGCCGCGAGCTCGATACACACCGAAAGCCGTAATTGCGCTGAAAATATTGCGCGCCGCTCGGGCCATAAATCGCGGGGGGGGGGCCTGGAAAATCGCGCTAATGGCGATTTAATATTTCGAGGGAGATCGGCGGAATTAATGTCGCGCCCCGAGGACGAGGCTCGTTGCGCGTATTTAAATCGCGATTAAACCGTTCGGAGAGCGAGGAGCGCCGGGAATGCGTGATGTCTTACTGAGCTCGAGCGTTATCTACTGGCGGCCGGACTTTTTGGGGACGCGCGCGCGAATATTCGTTCGTTTATCGGCGCTGATAAAGCCGTGGAAAGCTAAGTGGCGACGAGAATATATGGGCCTCCCGAATACGTGAGCGTTTATTTTTAAGCGAGATAAAGAGCGCGGCGGCGCAGTAACAGTCTTTTAATTAACGGAAAAAAAAAATATCAAGTGGTTTTTCGATTTTGAAAATCCTCGGCACGGAGAAGATTTCTTCTCCGGTAATTAGCATTGATTTGTACGTGCACATTATCGGGCAATTTTCTCTCGCGCTCGACGAGACTCGCGATAAGATTTTTTTTTTTTTTTTATAACGAATAGGTCCAATCCTCATTACCAGCTCGACGATTAATGACGTTAGATTACCACGTAATTACCCCATTGTCGCCGCCTCTGACGTAATGTTTTTCATGCATGGAAAATTGTTTCTTTGATTCCGCGATAACTATCTGACAATGACCGGACAATCTTTCTTCCTTAATTATTTTATCAGAATTGTTGTACAATTTTCGATGTTAATTGCATCAATCACGGCCATTTTATTACAAATTGAATGCGCTTTACTTTGATGTTCTTTTTAAAAGAAATCACCTTTTAGCGTTGAATAACAACTTGAATAATTAATAATAAACATTCATTGTGCACTATAATTTTTGCTTCCATGAGGGTAATTCAAGTTTGACAGGTATTAATTAAAACCTTTCATGCGCATAATGTAAAGCATTAAAAAGGCATTCTGCTTCATTAAATATTAAATATTAATATTAAATAATGCTTTGATTTTAGCATTTCCAACGGGAAATTCATTGTTTATATTTAAATTTATTAGTATAACAGAAAACACTGCTTTTAATACTTACTTTTTAAAATTTTAATTAAGATTAATTCAGTACAATATTCTTAGTCAAGCTTTTTTTGTTACAGGTGAGTTACCAATGGATATACCTAAATCTATCTTTTGACGTAAGTTTTTGATAAATAGCACATTTTTTCTTTAAACTCATTGAACGTATTTTAAATACCAAATATTTTATGAAAAATAATTGGTTAGCGAAATATAAACTAATTTAGTAAAAAATAAATACCATTCTCAAATTGCTCCAAACATTTTCGAGTCTTTCGGTGAAAACACTATAGCAGTTAAAACATTTTAATTAAGCCTTCCTTTTGATTTTAGCTCTCTTTGTTGTCGAAACTGGTTTATTCTGACTTTTTACAAACATACCTTCAGAAAAAGGGGAATAGACCAAATTCGATTTTATATATAAACTATCAACAAAAAATATTTCCCCCTCGAGAAATACACAATCGAGCTTCCAACTCTATAAAGCGCAAGAAAAAAAGATTGGTCAGACAAATAGAGTTTTTGAACGCGGTTGAAAATATCCAAATTAAGTGCATAGAAGTTACTGGTTTGCGCTCTTCGTATTAATGCATCATTACTATTCTCAAAGTATGCTGACGCTTCGAAATAACAATGCTCGAAGTTTCTTTAAATGAAAATTATCAAGTTATTTTTAATTGGCGGTAACTACGCTCTAATTCAAAGAAAGAAAACATAATAGTAAACGATTAATCGACAAAAATACGCTAAAACCATCCTTATTATAATAAAAAAATAAGCGCCATCACGAAAAAGAGGACGTTATTTAAAACCGAAAAATTTAAAATTCAAACCAACGCCTCGCGTCAACGACAGTTGCGCGAAAATAAAATAAAAAAAAAAAAAAAAATAAAAAACCACAGGCAGGCATAACGAGGCACCTCCGGTTAGCATCAGAGCTCCCGGCCTCCCAATGCCGAAGTGGAGAGGAGCCATAAACGATGCGGCCTCCTCTCCTCTCTCTCTCTCTCTCTCCTCCTTGGCTCCGTTGCTCCTTCGTCCGCGGGGCCCGTCGCTCGGGCCTCGACAGTCGAGGGAAAGGCCGTAGCCAGGCAGCGCTGGCGGCGCGCTCACCGCGAAGACAGTCCAGTCGAAGACAGTCGCGAGTGCGGGGCAGAGCCGCTCGCAGGCGTGCATTTCCCTCGCTGAAAACACGAGAGTGAGAGCCGAGACCTCGTCCTCCTCCGCGTCTTCTCTCTCTCTCTCTCTCTCTCTCTCTCTCCTGCGGGAGGACGACTCGCGAAGCCTACACGCGCGAATAGTCCAACGACGGTTGTTGCGTGGGCAGCGGAGGAAGCAGTGGCATCGGCGGCGGCGGCGGCGGCGGCGGCGGCAGCCGCTCGGCTCGGTGAAATTTTTGCGCGGAGAAAGCGCGAGGAGAAAATCCGGAGTGTAACGCGCGGCCGACTGGCGTTACGAGCGAGAGCTGGCTGGTTCCCCAAAGCCGAGTCCGCCGCTGATTGGATAACTCCTCGGTAATTATGGTATCGGCCGCTGGAAATTTAAGGTTAGCCGAGGAGGGACGAGAGACAAAGCGCCAGAGACTGCCCGGGGAGAGATAAAGTTTCTCGGGTATCAAAGAGCAGCTCCGTCGACGGCAGCAGCAGCAGCAGTGTGCAGGCCTAGAATACAAAAAAAAAAAGAAGTATAAAAGACCGCCTTTCACGCATCCCGCTCGTGCATAAACTTCGAGGTCGCTCATCGTCGCTCGCTCGAAAAGACGAGGAGGGAAAGAGCGCGCGCGCGCGCGAGAGAGAGAGAGAGAGAGGCGAGCAGGCGAGCGTGCAGCAAAGAGAAAGTCAAAAAAATCCAAGCGGCCTGCGCGCGTGTGTGCCCGTGGTGAGAGTGTGTTGAGTGCGCGCCGAGAGTTCGATCAGCCCTATTTAGAGAGAGATTGAGATAAAAAGGAGAGCAGCGAAGATGATGGTGCTAACGGCGCTGAAGCAGGTCGCGACCGCGGCCACCAACGCCGTCCACTCCGCCACGAGCGGAGGCAGCGGCGGCGGCTCCGGACACGGCCACCATCACCATAACGCCGCTGCCGCCACTTCCGGTACGTTTGCAATTCAAATACCCGCGCGCTTCTCGGCCGCGCGGCTTTTATGTGTGCGCACTCCCGAACAATGTATTATTATACATATATATCCCCCCCGGCAAATGTTATATATGTACCGCCGAGCAAATCAAGAACAAGGCTCGCTGTCCTCGCACTCGGCGGCGATCTCACTGGGGCTTTTTATTAAACCCGGGGGGATTTGGGTAAAATGAATTAATTGGGAATCTTGTTGGGGGCTCGCAGCTCGACTGCACGAATTCATTTGCCACTGCCGCGGGCAAGATTTTCGAAAGGAAGTCGCTTCGTATCATTAACCACTTTGCTCTAATGAGCGGGCGATTGTTGTAAAAATTTTTTTTTTTTTTTAAAAAGACGTCTCGCGCCCGAACAAAGCGCATTTATTGCACGCTTCGACGTCCCGAATGATAAAACATTAAGCATAAAAAAGATAGCAGATATTTTACGACTCGGATACCTGCACTGGCGCTGGCCGCGCGCGCGCACCTGCGCTAACGCAAGTGCACAAGGCGCGCGAGAGGAAAAAAAAAAGGGAACGAGGCTTTTTCGATGCGCAGGCGAAGAGCTATATTTTTCCGCGGGCCCAGATTTCAATACGATCTCCCCTCCGGGCGTTAAAGGAGCGTTGCGCGACAATCCCAATTGCATTACGCCCCGTCGGCAGGAGAGCGTTGCGCGGCGAAAATACGCCGCCTCGGAAAAGCCGTTCTCCCGCCCGCGTGTAGTGTCTCGAGCATTAAAGCGCAGATTAAACGTAAACAAGCAAAAAATTAGCCGCTCCAAAACCCAGACTGCTCGGATCCGCGAGAAACGACGTATATATTATCCCCGTAAAACTGCGCCGTCTTCGGCGAAAGTATATCCTCGCGGCTCCTCCGTCGCGGGGCTCTCGATAATTTTTGTCGCAAGCCTCTCCCGCGGCTGTAATTCGCTACGTATACATACCTATCTATATATATATACCCGAGCGCTCGCCGCGTAATGGTGTCGCGCGCGGAGTTATTTGTCACCGGGCCGGCTTAGCTCCGCTCTAACTGCCATTGCGCAAGGCCGTGCTGATTAAAGGCTTATGCCCCCCCCCCCGCCTCCCGCGCCCGTATATATCGACGGCAGTTCGTTTCAATGGGACGCGCTCGTGTATATATACCGCGGGGATAGCGCGCGATGAATGGGGCATTTCGACGAGGAGGAGCGGCGCGGCGCGGCCTCTCGGTCAAGGAGCACGTATGCAATGAAACGCCGAAATTATACGTCGCGCGCGCCGGGACAAGTTTAGTTGGGCATACGTGTTTCGGCGGCGAGAGACATCGAGCGCATTGTGCGCGCAACGGTGTACCTCCACTTTGGAGATTCAATTATTGGGGAGGAGCTTTGTTCGGGTTATTATTCGGCTTGATACGGGGTGGAGTGTGTGGTGAAATTCGATAGTTCGCGGGGATTTTGGGTTATTGTCCGGCGGAGGAGAAATAATTCATTCGGTGAGTCTGGGTGTATTTTTAGGAAAATTTCGAGGTCCCTCGGACGGTCGGAGGATAATAATTTTTGGGATTTCCCGCTGATTAACGGTTTGGGACAAGAGCGACGTAATTTTTCGCGGAATTACACCTGCTGAAAATCGAGCGTGAAATTTGAGCCTAATATTTTCAATGCACTTGTAAAAGTTGAAAAGGTATCGCGGCTCTGCTTTACGTCGGCGTTTCGAAATTCAGTTGAAGATAAAAATTTCAGATCGGTATGTTTTGACTACCGGGGAATTTAAATATTGTAATTTTGCACTTACACCCCAAGATATCTAATGGGTGAATAATTTTATGGGCGTTCGAGCGATATATCCGAACATTTTGAAAGTTGACAATTACAAGCTTCCACATTAAATTAGTTTTACTTTCAAAATATGGAAATGCCGAGCGATTCGAAAATCGAATTATTTAGTCCGATTGAGTTGTCTAATTTTAGAATTTATTTCAATATTAGAAAGTACACCTGAAATGATTTCTTAATTTTATCGCGCGAAAAATTCAAAACGTAAATAATATACAAACCTGCTTCGCACAAAGGCTCTCGTTTACGAAAAGTTTATAACTTTCTCTAGCACAACCAAGCAGCGAAATAAAGTATATTTACCTCGTTTTAACTATAAATATTCGTTTTGGAGAAAATAAAATTAAACAAAACAATATTTATCTTTGAATTTTTGCGCTACGCTAACTTTTAAACTTTAAATATTCTTCGCATGTTTGTTGCACGAATTCGTCTGCGTTTCAAACTCAGGGACACAAATGTGTATAGAAACAGCACCGGTATATAGACGCAGCCAGGCATCGCGTATGTCTATACACGTCGCTTTTATAACAACATAACCTCTTTATACACGTCCACCTGCTTATTCCCCGGTGATGCATTGTCCTCTCATGAACATGCTGGCATTTTTCTTTTTATCACTTTCGCAAACTTTATAAAGTGCCCCGGCAATATTCCCCCGTCGGACAATCGAATTATAAAACGCGGAATACCGCATAAACAGAATATTTACTGCTGTTTTTGTATAATTTAAAATTCCTTCCTGTCTCGAGGCTTTATTCGCTCTCCCTTCAACGGCGTTTAACATACTGCAAATAGTAGGAAACGCATTAAATGTATAAGCGAAGCACGCAAATATCGAACTGTACGCTCAACATCAATCGTACAAATAGACAAGCTCAACAGCTCAAATAATATAACGCGAACGTCCCACCGTGAAAATGTAAACAATACAGACCGCGGTTCCTTCCTCTGCAAATCTCGACTGTTACCGCAGAGGTTAATAGTAATACAATTTACGCGCGCGGCAGAGTGACGCATTAATTTCAATTACAACGTCTTCTTTACACACAGAGCGAGACCGGCAATGGACAAAGAAAGCGTACTGCGAAGGATACAGCAGCTCTTCCACTCCAGAGGAGGTATATAACATACGAAATCGCCTCGACACGAACGGCGCGCGCGAAACGCCCGTAATTCCAAAACCCGTCGACAAATCCGCCTCCTCCGATTTCCAGCGCGATCGCACCTCATTACCATTCCGCTCTTCGGTTATATATACGATCCCGCGGAAAAGTCTCGAGAGCCCGGAGCGATCGGTTTCCAGCTGCGGCATTAGGTGCACCGGGAGGAGGTGGGGGGGAAGGGGGACAAAGCGGATTTCGCGAATCGTGCCCGATTCCCTCTTCTTTCCAGCCGCGGGACTCGATTTGCACAAAAGCGGGCTGTGCTGTCGACGACGATTAATGTACCTATACCTGCGCGGGCGGCCGATGCTCTCTCTCTATCTCCCTCGATTGAGCGATCGTCGCGGAGCTCTCTCTCTCTCTCTCTCTCTCGCGTTTGATGCATGGCTCCGCAGCCGTAATGGCCCGAGAGAGATAGAAAGCCGCCGCTGCTGCCGGCTTTCGAGGGGGCTTTGATGTATCCCCGCGGCGGCTCGTATTTGTCGCGAGAGAGAGGGAGAGAGAGAGAGAGAGAGAGAGAGAGCGAGGCTCGTCCGCGCTCGCGGTTCCGAAACACGCCGCGCGATACTCTTTTCGGGAAGACGGCGCGGAGAGGCCGTGGGAGGGCTCCGAAGGATCGCGAGTTTATCGATGAGGACGATTCATTTTCGAGGATGAGCGCGATGTTTTTCAGCGGGTTAGTATATAGACGAGGGAAGAGGGGCTGACGTAACAGCGAGGCGATCGTTCGGATTTAATCGTTTCTAATTTCATATCGATAAAAATGAACGGGCTAAATTTGCGTTTAGAATTGGACGCAATGCAAGCTCGAAATTTCACTTTTACCAACGATAACGGGGCAAACGATCGATCCCCGCTGAAAACATTCAGCAAGCTTCGAACCCGAGTCCCGGCGTAAAATACGAGATACTTTCACCGGCCATTAACAATATTCCTAATGCGCGAAACGGCGCTATCCCTCGTTACACAATGTAACGAGCATCGTAGCGGCTGCGGCGGCGGCGCGAAAACGCGCGGCGTAGAATCACTTTCGCGCGCAGAATATTGTCACTCGTAAAATCGAAACCGTCCCTCCCGCCCGCCGCGCGTGTCCCGCGGGAGAGAGAGAGTCAAAACGCCAAAATGGAAAATCGATCGCCTCGACCGACCCGCATCGCGGCGGCGGCGGCTCGCCGTCCAATGATACGGCGGAAACTCGGCCCGGAGTCTATTAATTTCGCGCGAGTGCACGCAGCGGCGAGGGTTTTTAATTTCCGCCGGCGCGAAGCGGACAGCGGACGTTTCCTCTCTCTCTCTCTCTCTCCCGGCCGAATTAACGCCCTTCCCCCCCAACGGACGCCGTACAGACCGCGCGGCAGGATGCAGGTTCGGATGGGTCCGCGTTTAGAGTTGGAGCTGACGGAGCTCCGGCGGCTGCCGGTTTATTAGCTTACTGTTGGAGGATCGGATAAGAGGGGCCTTTTTTTAATATGATGGATTTCGGAGCGGCGAACTTGCGGCGGATATCGTATTTTATCCGGATTATTAATTTTAATTAAAACCCGCCTCGTCTCCTCTTCGCGATAGCGCTCCTTAATCTTGACTAAAATGTTTATGTCGGTGTGAGGAAAGTTTCGTTAGTGACGTCCAGCTTGATAAAAGATTATTGCAGGAACCTTAATTAAGTCGTTCTGTAGGCTTGAAATCGTCTTCTATATTTATATGCAACTATAGTATTATAGTTGCAGAAAAATAAAAATTGTAAAAGTAAAAAAAAGTTCAAATAATTTTTTTATTGCATTAAAGAGCAATAAATGGATGTTTTTTTATTTTTTAATAAAAATATACAATACCGCGAATATTGCTTTCAAATAAATTTTTGAAATACAAGGTAAATAAATGATGTTTTTCACGGTAATTTTGACGAACTCCAATATTTACACTTCCACGATAATAAATTTCCTGTATTAAACGCATAACATTAAATTCATTGAAATAAATTTTTCATTTACAAAGTAAAAAACAAACGTTAATGAAAATTTACATTAAATCCAACAATATCATTCCCAAATGTTACCCAAACGTTATCGAACAGCACCGTTAAAATCCCATCCGAGAACATCGCAATCAATTTGCCAAATTTCCGCACTCGAGCCAAACCCTCCAAAATCCCAATACATATCCCCGGCCATACTTCGACTGCGAAAACAGGCTCCCCCGACGCTCCCCCCCTCCGCGCAAAGCAGCGGTCCTCGCTGCAGTCGGTCGACACGCGACCCGAAAGAGAGCCGCCGCGCGTGAGAATCCGCCGGTTGCGTTAATTCCCGCGAGCTGCTTGACCGCGCTCTCGCGGACAATCGGCCTCGTTCGCGATCATCGCGGCTCTCTTCTCCTATAAATTAGCGCGATCGGCGCCACTGTCGGGTAGGGCAGGAGCGCGGAATTCAATTTCTAATAACCCCCTCTCTCTCCCCCGGGGCGATTAATCACGGAGCGGCTTATGCGGCCCGCGACGCAGGATCGATTTCCCCTTTGCCCGAGAGCCGTGTCGGTGCAGCTCTCCGCTGCTATTTGCCTTTTTCGCGGAGAGCTGCTGCGGGTTTTTTTTTGTCGAACTCTTCCTCGGGGACGCCGGACGGGCAGTTTGACGGAATTTGATTTCCGGGAGGAACGACCCGTCGGGGTGTGGGGCCTTTGTCGGGTGTCGGGGAATGGATGATGGCCGGTGGGTATATTTGCCCGTTTTAAAGAAGTTTCCGATGGAGCGAATATCGCGGGGAGTAATTATATATAACTTCGTGTTGTTGCTGATAAAGTGGAAGCTTCGGCGTTTGGGGGTTCGAAGAATTCCCCTCTCAAATTCAATTGAATTTTGAGGAAGGAATTTCATTTAGCCTCGTGCCCGCACGCGATAAATTAATTTTCAAAACATATACAGCAGCTGCTTATCGATTGAAACTTCACCGGCAATGAACGACGATAAACTCGAGCCGCCGCCGAGTATTATTTTAATTGAAAAAAAAAAAAAAAAAAAAATCCAGCGGCTAATTTACAATTCCAATCCTCTCCCTCTGACGTCAATTCGTAACGAACCGTTAAATAATGACGCTACACCGCGAGGCAAACGTGAGTCACTCGTTCGAAATTCGCGAACGAAGCTTCGCGCGAACAAAAACGCCTCGCGAAAGACAACGGACGCGCGGCGCGTTTCGGCCCCCTCAAACTGAGCGTAAAATTGAATTTTCCTCCGCCGCGAGGCAACAAAGCGCCACCTCGGCAGCCCGCTTTCCGCATAGCTCCGCGGCTATTGGAATCCGGCGGACGTCTTCGAATGGAGCTCATTCTTCGACGGTTCGCAGGTCCCGCCGCGTTTGTTCGCGCGCATATATATGTATATACGCTCCGCGATCGAGCGCGGGGCTCCTCGGCATTCTGATGGATTTCTGTGCCGGGCGGCGAGGAGAGAGCGCACAATGCGGCCTTTTGAGACCGGGACCGGCGGAAAGTTGATTATCCTCCCCGCCCCGTCGGTTTATCCGGCGAGCTGGTCGGTGTGTATTATTGAAGCCTCGCGATTAATTTCGGAGCGAAGAATCCGCGCGATGGGGGGACTTTGTTTGTAAACGTAATTACACACCGCGGACCGAGTGTATAATTGACATATCGAGGCGGATATGACGCCCTTTGATATTAATGTCGCACTCGATTGCTCGCGCGGATTTTTCGGGACGAAATGTGTGCGCAGCCGTTAATATCGCCGGGGGATTAGCGATTGGGGGGGAATTATTGAATATATACGTTTTCGAACTAGAAATAGCTCTCTGTTCCGATATTGAAATGAGGGTTTGAACTCGACGGGTAAATTTTGCGAAACATTCTTGGTCAGATTGAGAGCTCCTGCTGCTTTGGACAAAATCAAAGCGATTGTTTTCCGATAGAGAGACCGTAACGACGTGCTTCGCCGTAATGCGCCCTCGTAAATACATCCACGCGGCAGAGGGAAAAAGGCTCTCCGTCGTAAAACTTCACTAACGGCGCGCGTCGTCCCCTTTCATACATCCCGCGAGCATTCGGTTCGAGCGCGCGCAACTTTTATCAATTGAACCGAGCAACGTTCGACGGGAGCAGATCCGCGCGCGCATTCATAAATCGCCCCGGCAATTAGCAAAATAATACATCCCGTCCGCCGCCGCGTCCTCGTTTGCCATCCCCCGAGGACATCCACGCAGCCGCCTAGGAAAAGCGGCGCGGGGAGATAAAAAAAAAAGAAAAGAGAGAGCGGAAAAAAGGAGGAGGCGCGAGCGAGTCGAGCACTCGCAAGACTCGAACGCACCGCGGCGGAGTTTTCGTACGGAGAAAGAGGAGACCGGCGCCGGCAAGAGGCTGAGTGCCTCCTTGCTAATTTAAACGGGGAATATTAATTTCTCTCTTCTCGAGGCGCTCCGAGAGAGGACTCCTTTTTCAGCCGCTCGTATCGGCGGTCGTCGGTAGGAGGAACGAATTCGTCGTATAATAAAAGCGCGGAGCGGAGAGAGGGTCGCATTAGCCCGTAAAAAGGCGAGGAAATTCACGGCCCGACGAGGTGGAAAAGGTGCGAAAATGGACCGTTGAAAGAGCGCGGAACGAGGGGGAAATCGATGAAGCGGGAAAGCGCGAATGTGAAATGCTCTCCCTCTGCTCTTTCGATTTAACGAACAATTGCTTTTTTGCGCTTGTTGTTCGTCTACGCGGGCTTTAGATTTCAGTTAACGTCGCCGCCACCCTTTCCCCGGGAATAGATGTATTAAAAGCAATTTTTGGGCAGACTTTACGCACACACATCGGAACGCAGCGCAAAAACCGCGCGATCAGCTGCACCTCGACGATCGCGAACGCAGGATTGTACGAAGTGTAAGCGAATCGTGACGCAACGCCCGCCACGGTCAATGAAACGATAATGGTCCCGCATTAAACGCGCGACGGCTGTTGCGCAACGAGAGCGACAAAAAAAAAAAAGAACGAGTCGAGTCGGAAATTTTTGTTCGCGCTAATGCAGCTTTAATAACGAACAAGGACGCGCGGAACGCCGCGCGCTTCGGCCGCGGGCGCGTCGCCCGTTACATTGTTCGTTAAAACTTTTTTAAAAAGCGCAAAAAAAACGTGCGCGGTGTCTACCTTAAATAGGTAACGAGCATTGTAATTTTTAAAACATACACTCGCGTCCCCGGCCAAAAAACGAGTGTAAGGGATTTAGCGTCCTCTTAAAAACGGATTTTTATGAAAAGCTCGAGGAAAAAAAAGGGCAGCGAGCTCCGCTGCATCCCTTCTTTTTAGAGCTCTCTTTTTATACGTCGCTACACGGGCTAATGCTATTTTGTTGTACAACGAGGCGAAATAAAGGCGAGCGTACATTTGGATCGTCGTCGTCGTCGTCGTCGTCGTCTCTCGTCTCGGGGCTTTTCTCACGGCGGTAAGTTCTCGGGATGCAGCTCTTCTCTCTCCCAGCGGGCCGCGCGCCGCTATTTATTACTTCCCCCCCGTTTTCTCATGGCTTCTATTTTGCTCTCGCGAATCTTGCCAAGTGCGCTCCACTTTCGCTTGCCCAATTCTATTATGTCCTTATATATTTGCTCACCTCTCGTTACGCGCCGAAACGGAGAGGAGGTAATTTTGCAATTATTGTTGAGGCTTCGTCGGGATCGCAGCTCTCCCTCCTCGCTTCTGAGAAGAATGGGAGGAGCCGTTGCGAGGACTCGCGGGCCTCGACGGAGCTCGAAGGAGCGGTGGATGAAAGATTAAGCGGTATAGCTGCAAACACAGCCGGAGAGACTGATTTGAAGCTGCGCAAGCTTCTGTGCGTATCGGCGGCATGAAGTATGCATTCGAACTCGCGAAGCTAACATCGAGGCTGAAAGAAACATTCATTAGGTGTATCCGGAGGAATGTATTTTTCAACTCTCGAAGAAGAAGGCGAGAAGCAGCCGGGCGCCGATTGTAAAGGCGTCGCGACTAAAAAAATTGCCTCGCAGAGGCGAGAAGCAAAAAGTCGTCCGCGTCGCGTCTTCGTCAAGGGAGTATAAATAAAGCGAGCGCCTCCGAGAGGAAGTCGCAGTCGATATTTACTCCGACGCGTCGGCGGAACGAAGTTAACTTTCAAAAAAAAGCAAAAGAAAAAACAGGAGAGGGCGAGCCGCGGAATGAAAACTCGCGCCTTTGCTCCTCTAACTCGATATTCGTCGTTCCTGGCTGCACCTTTGCCGTCCAGGTCGTTCCTCTCTCAAAGCGGCGGCGGCAGCAACGGCGACGGCGGCAGCTGCGCCCGGAGGCGTTATCTCAGACGTCCGTCGGCCCGAATGGGGGCGGAGTTCTTTTTTTCCAGCTTCCGACGACGGCGGCCGAGAGAGAGAGAGAGAGAGTCACTGCCCCGCGGGAGATATTGCTGCGCGCGGCCCCGCTTCCTCGGGGGCACTTTTAAAGCTTCGCCTTCGTGTCTCGGTAAACACGAGCGCCGGGGCAAGAGCCTCTCTCGCGAACGCAACGGCTTCTTTACGCTGCTTTCGAATGAGCGCGCTACTCCTTTTTTATGCATCAACGCTGCGCTCCGGGCCTTCGGTCTTTTCTTTTTCTTTTTTTTTGGCTTTTTTCTTCTCCTCGGGAGAAAAGTGACGATGCGCGGACGGGGAAACGGTGGAATAAGTTATCCGGGGTGATAGGGTTAGGGGAGGAGTTTGATTGAGGACTCGACTGGTTACGGAGGTGGGAATTAGAAATAGGAGTGAATATTTGTCGACACGTCGTGACGGAAGAATTTGACAATTATTAAAGTTGGGAAAGAGAACTTAGGTAGGTGCAGCAGACAAAACAAAAACAGAAATTAGAATAAGGCAACAAAATTATCCAGCGCAAGACACTAGCAAATATTGACTAAATTATGTAAATTACACTTTATGATCTTCTAATGAATCGAAACAATGGTTAATTACAGTGACTTTCCAGCAGGAATAATATTTTTCGTCCCGCTATATTCTTTCATCGAAATTCTCCATTCGCTCGAATCATACTTCTCCGTAAAAAGACTAAATAACAAAAGTCATTGTCTGGGGCATTATTAATTCATCTCGCGTATACAACCACAGAAAATCTTTCAATCGCGAAACGATGAAAGAGAGTGAGAGAGAGAGAGAGAGAGAAGAGAAGAGAAAATCGTTAATAACGCAACTCGGAGCAGGCCGAGAGAGAGAGAGAGAGAAAAAAAGCAGAGCTTAACACAAAGCAAGACGAGAGTCGCCCACGTCAGCTTTGTTTCCTCTCCGCTCAGCATTTGCTTTGCTTTCTTTTTCCGTTCGACGGAATTCTCTCTCTCTCTCTCCCCGCGTCTTTGATCCCTCCCCCGTCTCGGACGATTAAAGGCGTAGGAAAGTATGCGCGACACGGCAGAGATTTTACAAGATGCCGCCAAGCCCTCGAAACGACGACGATTGACACACGCGCCGCACCACGTATTTTCCTTTGTCCGCCTCTCTTTTTTTTCTCTCTCTCTCTCTCTCTCGTCGTGGGAATCGCTTAATTCTCTGTCACAATAGACGGCGGCCGCCCGCGAGATCTTCTCTCTCTCTCTCTCTCTCGTCGGACGGCGGGGGTTAGTCGAGAAGCGCGACTTATCTGGACGCGAGTTTCGCTCGCGTTTCGCGCCACTTTTGCGTGTGTCTCCCGTAGGCCGGGATTTCGGTGGCTCAAAGCCTTCGGGAGCGCGTTCCTTTGGAATTGAAATTTTATGGCCCGCGAGATTCGAGGCTGTCCGCTCGGAGGATAATCTGCTCCGATCGATATATCGGACTGTTTTCTATTTAAATGAAGTCCGTTTGGCGGACGCGACTCGAATTCTTTTTTTTTTTAGACGGGCAAAAAGGGGCTGTATTAATTTAATTGAACGGCTCGACGGAATTGAATATTATTCTGTACAAGTTATTGTGAGAAATTGTCGGAAAGTGGAAGTTTTCATTCATCTCCGGGGAACAATGACAACTCTATATAGAGTTACCAATTAGTCGTTCCTGCGGGTATTTTCGCCAATATTGATTAATTTCTGAAAAGGGTTTTACTCGGTTTTGAATAATGAAACGACTGTTGAATTTATGTACGCTAAACCAAGACGGATTAAAGCTCTGATTTTAAGTAATCTGCTGAAGCTGCCACGTTACTTGTAAATGTGTTATTGCAGAAATTTAGCTTATCGTAAAATGTAGGGCAAAATTGAGAAGGATATTATGCTTTTACTTTATGATATAAACGTTAAATTGATAAAGAGTTGATTACTTAATGGCGTTATAAAAAAAGAAAAAAAGTCACTTGAATTGTCAATTTTCCACCTACGTAGTTTAATAAAAATTAAGGTTAAAATATTTTTTACAGTCGTATTTAGTTTTCTTATTTTCCTGTGCATTTAGCGCGTGAAAAGTATTTACTTTGTGCCAATTTAATTATTTTACGTGAAATTGCAACTCCCAGTAATGGAATACTTTTCATAATCCCCGAAACTTGTTGTTAAAATTTTAATTAAAGCTGAAAGACTTTTTCGAAAATAATCCTCAAATGGCGTATAAAAAATAAAAGAGAGAGTCCCTTTTAAATAACCTTTTTCCTATACGCAGAAGGCAGAAAACACAATTAACCAAAGAGAAAAAAAAAAAAAAGAAAAAGCTCGCCAGAGATTGCAAACAAGTCGAATCCGCGCCTTTTTCCCTCGAGTAATCGAGAGAACTCGCGTATTAGAACGAATATAAAAGAAGAGGTCTCAATTCCACGGCCGGGGCACACGAAACCTTTCTCAAATGGGCGTAAAAAGATTTCCGCGACGGCATATAATACGACACCGAGAGGCACGCAAAAAGAGAGTCGGAAAAAAGCTTCGGCAAAGAACTTTTTTCCCAATAATTTCTGCCCTCCCCCCCCCCCCCCTGCTCCGCTAAAAGATGGCATTAACGAAGAAAGCAAACGAGAGAGCGCAAAAAGCGCAAAGGGGGAACAAAGGGAGTACAGGGGGGAGAGTAAAAAAAAAAGGGAGCGAGCTCCTCGATCGACAAAAGTCCTCGAAATATTAAGGAACACAGAGCGAATCGACTCTGTCTCTCTCTCCCGTATACAGCATCCGCGACTCGTAATAACGGAAGTTCATTTGCAAAATCCTCGAGGAGAAGTTTTTAAAGAAGCGCGCAAACACGCGGCCCGAGAGCCCGCGCCTCGAGGCGCGAGAGCGGGAATTTAAATAAACAAAAACGAATTCATTGACTCGTCTGCCGCTCTCGGCGTCTCTCTCTTGCCCTCCCTTTTTCAGGGGGCCGCCTCTCCGCTTATTCATCGCGCAGCGTTTTTCCGCGCGCCGCAACAAACGGAGGGATTCGCTCTCGCGCGCGCGGATTTGACGCTTTTATTAGCTCGTTGCCCTGGAAAATTCGTTAGCGCCGCCGCCGCCTTTGAGAGCGTGAAATAGTGCGCCAGCAGCTCTGAAACGCTCGCGCGCTCCCCGCCCGGAGTAGGCGGCTGCCTTTTTCGCCGCTTTGCCTCCTTTTTTCTTTTCTTTTGCTCTCTCTCTCTCTCTCTCTCCATCCCCGCTGTTTAAGGGGCCCTGCCGGCGCGATTTTTCCGCTGATCCGAATGCGCCGCCGTGCCGGCTGCTTTAACCGAAGAAACGTACGAGCCGGAGAGCTTTTTGCTTTTTCGAATCTGACGCGTTATGTGCGCTCCTTTGATGCGCGCCAAGATTTAATGAATGCATTCGGACTGCGAGTCTCTAAGCTCGCGCTTCAATCTTTTCGGGCTTGACTCTTCCGAGGATGAGCTAATTAGTTTTTCGGCTGTTTCCAGTTTATTCGCGGAGCTGTCTGCCTGCGTTTATTTACGGAAAAGCCAGTGATTTTAAACATTATAAAACTGATGATTTATTGACTCGCCTTTTTTTTTTTCATCTTCGAGTACATTATAAGAAAGTTGCAAAATCTGAATATAAATACGCCGCTTGATTTACTTGCCCGCATTTTTCCTGAATCTTGATGCCACCGCGATTTATTTCAAGAGATTATTTAGGAGCACATCGGCCCAATCAATCAACCTTAAAGCCCCGAAGCATCTCCCTCCCAAATTAATTAGTCCAATATTTTTGACCGAACGATGGCACAACCCCCCTTTTGTCCCGGAAGTGTCTAACGACCATTATCAATTCTCCCGTTAACGGTATACACTCGAGCGTCCACGGCATGAAATAACGAAGCCAGCCAAAAATAAACGAACGGCTTCCATATCTGTATCCCCCCATCATATCCCCGGATATCTCGTCGGCGACTTAACTCGCTAAAAATCCGCATCGAAGCTCCGTAGAAAAAAAGCCTATCTCAGCCGTCAAAAACGATTCCCCGCGCAACTATACGACACATCCAAAGGAAGTAAACCCCAACTCGAGCAACTTCCGAAGCTGCGAAGTCGGGATAACGACTGCGGGGTTAAACTCCTCGAGGCAGCCAACTTCCCTCGCTCGGCCCCGCGAGAGAGCTTCGATTTTCCATTCTCGACGTCGCGCTCGATTTGTCGTCCGCCGCGGCGGCCGGGGCGCGGAGTCGAGAAAGAGAGCCTCCCTCCCCC
>UCOM01003577.1:0-16925 GCA_900474385.1 Ormyrus pomaceus | reverse complement strand
TTCGGGAAAAATATGCTACTTTCGCCCCGCTTATCAGGGACATAAAGTGGGTTTTTCCGTCGAGCGTGGAATAAAAGTTATTTTATTTATTTTCCAGAAAAGAATCTCCATTGAGATGGAAACTTTGGATAAATAAATAAATTCTAAAAGATTGAGAGAAATACCATTAATCTCGAATTAATTATTTATATTGAAATATATTTCATTAATATAAAAAACTATTTATCTATATTTATTTAGATCAAACAGTATATAAAAAGTATATAAAGTTACATTTCTTCTTAAAAATCATTCAAGCACTTTCTGCTATAAGTTTCAGTTTCAATGAAATTAATCTTATCATTAATCTTATAATCATTTGCAACATTTAACAATTAGCATGTATTTATCGTGCATGTAAAAGTATATAACAAATATTACTATTTCGAGTGTAAAAAAATAACTCCAATACAAATATTTGTTTGTTTTATAATAATTTACAGTCGCTTATATCTTCCACATAATTTTAGAATACGTTTCTCAGAGTCAATAAGCGTTTAATGTTTATAACGTAGATACTTTAGCGCTTGTTTAGAGGCCGCACATTTTGCAAGTTTCTTTGTTCCTCCGAAGCCATGGAAAAACTTTTTCTGGCCTTTATAATTGATAGTTAATGTAACCATAATGGAATCATTGTTTCCGATATTTATAGTTTTTCTGCAAATTTTTAAGTATAATAATAAACTTAATATTTTACATAATTTTCGTTATAATAAACTTACGAGAACTTTGGATTCGCTCCTTGAGTTTCATATATAACTCTAACTGGTTGTTTGGGAACATTTTTGCTAAAAGAATCTAAAAACAAACGGATTATTTACGGTGATTCATAAAAATGGTATCATTAAATTTTTAATAATGAAAAGAAGTACTTGTAAAGTCAGTTACCTATTTCCTTATGCATAATATTGTATATTAACTGCCAAACAATCGGCAAATTTTTTCCCGAATCAAGATAAACAGCACCAATGACAGATTCAAAAATATCTCCAAGGACTTTGGGAACGTCAACGTGCTCGGCCATATTGCATTCATTTTCTTCTAGTAGTATCCACAACAACTATCCAATTAGAGTATTATTTTAATTTTCTTCCAATTTAACTTAGCATACTGTATATGAATATTTGTTAATAATTACCTCATCATTGACTTCATAATTTCTTTCTTCTTGGAATTTAACAAATCTGTCAACTATATCAAAAATTTTCGGAGCATGAGCTAACAAAGCTGTATGTAAGCCAAGACGAACAGCCAAGCAAGCAAATGTTATATTGTTTACTAATGCAGAGCGTAAATCTGTAAGCTCTCCAGGATTTAGCTTTCCACAAGTTTCATATATATAGGCAGTTAAAAGAAAATCTAAAACAAAGCAAATGCTTTGTTATAAAAAGTAATCGATAATTAAGAGATAAGTGTCAACTTACCAAGTGCAGCATCTCCCAAGAACTCTAGTCTTTGATATGAGCCAGTTGCGCGATTGGACATGTAAGATGGGTGCGTAAAAGCCTTCAGACGGAAAATTTTTTAAGTAAACACGTAGTAAAGTTGTTCATCTTCAACAGAAAAAAATAATACAATATTTGTGCACTTACTTGTAGCAAAAATGCCCTGTTTTTAAACTTGTAACCCAGTTTATTTTCTAATGCATTTGCCCACGGTATATGCTCATCTACACTTCCATCGCCTACTTTTGGATTATATACTTCAGAGTGGAAAAACTCATAAACATTTAAACTCCTGGGTAATATTTCGAACCACTTCAAGATACTCATAGCACCTTCTATACCTAAGTGCTAAAATTATTTGACAGAAACATTAATTTTTGCAATGGATAATAATAATACAATAAAAATGTAATAATTGATTTAAATATCGCACAAGCAAATATGTTCCTATTAAAGCTTCGACGCAGTCGGATACTGATTTGTCGGAAACTATTTGCATTCCGGCAAACTGTTCCATTCCTGTCTGCCTCTCTTGACCACTTGGCCAATCGTTTAGTTTACATTGGATGTCTTCAAGTGTATCATTTGATAATTGACCGCTCAGCCTTTCTTCTAACGGAATAAAAAATTCATGTAGAACATCTGCCGACGTCTATAATGATATTTGAATTTTTTAATAACATTTGATAATACGAGTATGTAATTTTTCAGAATTTATGTCACGAACAAACAGTAGGTTACCTCTACTTCTCTTATGACTCGCTGAACTCTACGATCAGCTGCAAATGCAGGAGGGATGAAATTACATTGTGGCGAGAAATCTTCAACTTTCATTCTGCCTGCAATATTTTTTTGCTTCCCACAATAGTACAAATTTAAATTACCCACAATTTTCCCTTTAAGATGCGTTAGAATTCCTTCATTGGCTTCAGGATATGATTGAAATAAAAATAGCGATACGGCGAATTTCAAAAACGAATCGCCTAAAGTTTCTTCGCGTTCGTAATTGAAGGCATCATCGCTAATTTTTGCAGTTAAGCTCTAAAAAATACACAACCAACTATAAAAATTGAAATTGAATTTGTGTTAAAATATTGATTTGGACAAACATTTTTATACTATACCTGCATTATGTCGGCAGGACTCGGACCATACGGATTAGAAATATTCAACAGTTTGATAGGTGGTACAGGTACTTTTAATAAATCTTTATAAAAGTTTTTCACGAGATTTTGTTCTTTCTATAAAAAAATTAAACTACATCCTTATTTGAAATAATCGCGAGAAACTTTCAATACTTGCATTGAAGACTTACAACTTTTTCTCTATCTGCGTCGGTAACTCCAGCCATGAATTGATAATAATATTCAATATCTATAACCTGGATTTTTTCTGCACACCTGTCAAGATCCGTAGGTTCTTGGTCATGCGTCCAAGAGTAGAGACTGCATTCTTGGCTAAGTACTAAAATTGTAGAATTGATTATTAATCAAATTATTATTCTTTTAAAAGGACATAAAGGTAATTTAAAAGATTGATTTAATTTACTGTCTACTTCTAACGCTGATTTTTCATCTGAAAGATTTATTTCATCTACGTCTTCATCTTCCATTAAAATTGTATCTTTTAAAACATTGTATTTGTCGGTTTCGAAAGCTTGCGCAATTTGTTCTTCAATTTTTAAAGGCTCCCAATTTGATTCTGTCTGTAAGATCTTTAAATTTAAACGTGCTTCTTCTGTAATTTTAATGCGCAAGTCTTCAGCAATAAGTAAATGCGTTATCCTGTGTAAAATTGATGGTAAATTAGTGGCTTTTAACCAATAAACCGAGGGAAAATCGATTCTTTTACACAATTCAGGTACTAAATGTTCTTCAAAATCTTCGGTAAGATTTGCTCTTTTTCTTTTACTTAAGCCCGCATTGATATTTCTGTAAAATAAAATAAGAATATGAATAGATTTTTTGAATTAAAAAATGCTACTAATATAAACATTTACCCCACCTTGGTTTGATACAATTAATTTTCCTTGATATTGGCTTAACTTCTAGCATCGGTTGCTTTTCATTGACGATCCTGATGTCATGTTTCGATTGAAAATAGTGTACATAGGATTCGAAATCGGGTGTAGGAAAACATGAATTTGCTTTTATATATTCACAAACCTGTGTAACAATGTATGTATTAGAAGCTCTATAATTTGCTTTAACAAGTGCAAATTCGTACTCAGAATTTTTAACTTCTATTGGCTTGACTGGTTCCATGGATTCTATGCATTTATATCGGCGTACGACTTCCCAATGAATTTGTTCATCTTCATTGACTAAAATAATTTTATATTTTATACAAATCCATCCTTGATAAAGCGTATTCATGTAAAACTTACCAGGTACAACCAAAAAACTATTATCTTCGTTATTTGTATCAAAAATCATGAACCCTTTTACAGTTTCTAAAATCTCATGGAAAATGACTGTATGAAATACTTTAAGTGATTCTATGTCAGCTTCTAGTAAGGGTTGCATTTTTTTATTAGTTTTGATATTGATCTGTAAATCTCCAACGTTCATGTATATAGGAAATGATGGAATTCGCGGCATCATTTTCGTTGATAAAATACCATATGTATTACGATTTGATAACAAGTCGTAAAAAACGAAATGTCTGTTATCATTTATAGGTTTTGAATAATTTGGTTTCATTTCAATTATATGCAGAAATAATTCTTCGTTTTCTTTTGGATAGCTTGCATAAAGCGGCGTTGGATACTACAAAAAATTCATGAAACAATTATTTTAAAAGCGTAATTCAAATTGATAAATTGAAAAATTAAAAGAATTTTCGTAAAAAATAGTGTAAAGTTACTTCACGATTATGACTTCGTTTTTTCGAATTGGTCCCTGGGGATCCATTTCCAGTATCGTCTTCATTTTCCATATACGGAAATAAATACTGGGCAGATGTCATACAACTTTCGACTTTTTTAGGTAACAAATCATCATCTAATTCTCCAATTTTATGTAACTTGATACAAGCTTTTAGAGCAACTGATCTTTTTGCAACATCGATAGAACCGAATGCATCTCCAACAATGGTTTCTCTTAGAGGCGATATTGGTGGCAATGTTAAGTGTACCTAAAATCAAACTCAACAGTCAGATACAAGCTTTGGCAGTTTAATTTACTTATGTAGTGAAACTGTGCAAAAATAAAGCGTGCCTGAAAATTTAAACTTGAATAGGTTTTAATATCTTTTTTAACCCACGCTGGAGTTAGCATAATAAATTTAGATTTCAAAAGATTGGCACAGTATCTGTTTATTAACGACACAGCGGTTTGTTCCGTTACAACACTTGTTCCTTTTTGATGTGTCACTGTGTACGGCGTTATTGCATGTTTATACAAATTTATCTCTATTTCATCCTCTGTAGGTTTTAAACGCTCGTCAGTATCACAGTGTAAAGCCTACAAAATATTTATTAAAAGTTTTAGTAGGCAAAGAAGATTTGACGAGGCAAGCAGTACCTGTTGAAGGGACCGCTCTGTAATTTGAAAATTTTTATAACGTTCAATATAGTCATGCTCATCAGATGCTAGTATTATGAAATGACTATTGGGATGTCGAGCTCTTCCTTTACTTTGTACATACGCTCGAAAATCCATTGGTGCATAATATCGAATTACCAAAGTGCAGGAAGGAATGTCTACGCCTTCATCAACGACGTCCGTAGCTACGAGACAATTTGTTACACCATTTCGAAATCTGCATTAAAAATATGTAGAATAATAAATTAAAGTTAATTAAAAATTCTAAAGTATTTTTTGAAGCAGCGTCAAGAAAGTTTCTTTTACTTATGCTAGGGTAGCGTGCAAGAAGTAGTAGATATACTCATGCTTTTCAAAGAGCGCTTAAATTAGCTGTTTCTTGCACACTACTCTCACATAAGTCGACCTTCTCGAATACAGTTTAAAAAAAAAGTATTTGCAACACGTGAGAACTAGTGATTTTTAACGAGTACGAATACGTCGCCTGAATGTAGCAAGCCTATTATTCGCAGTATTTGCAGAACACACTATTATTAATAGATTTATTTTTAATTATTTACCTTATTAATACTTTTTTGTTCCATTTATTTAAAACTAAATTTTCTCTGGCATTTTTGTATGGATTATTATTATATCCAATCATAAAATCTGGTTTCAAAAATTTCAAATCTTTATCCACCGAAGTTAATCTCTAAAAATATTTTGTAATGAAAAGTTATTTCTGCGTATAAAGTATTTTCTTCATTTATATTTTATTTTATAGCTTACTTCTAATATCTGGTATAAAACTCTTGCTGTAAATCGCCTTTGAACGAAAATAAGGCAACAAAATTTTTCGTCTGCTTTCACATTGTTATGAAAATTTTTTAATATTTGAACAAGTTTTATAACTTTTGGAGAAGAAAATCTAAAATATAAAAGAAACTCTAGATTTCTATAAAAAATTAAAGAAATTAAATTGATGATAAGTACTTGAAAAGGAATTCGTCAGTATTCAAAGATCCCATTTGAAGGCTCAGTAACTTTTGAATTTTCATAAGTTGAGTAATTAAAAATTCCAAAACAGCAATATCTACCTAAAATATTTGTTTCTTATAATTAAATGATAAATGATTAATTATTTATATTCTACTGTAAAATTATGCATACTTGTTCTTCAGATGATTTTTTTAGACATTCGAACTGAATTAGATGAAGCAGCACGCATTTACTGCCTCCGTACAACCCCATTTCTGTCAAATGATCGGTAATGTCTTGTAAAATTCTTTTTAATGCGACATTTTTTGAAGTAGGTTTAAAGATATCACTGCTAGCAGGATTTTCCATTTTATTTGGTAAATCTATGTTATCCAGAATGTTTTTGGCATTCTCAATGTTTTCATTAATTTCATCAAATATTCTCAATTTTTTTGCAGGTTCATAATATTCCACAAATTCTTTTGGATTTGTTGAATAATCATTAACAAATGATAATGATTTCACTGTAATAATTTTTGCTTGAAATGTCACTTCAAGCTCCTGATAATGTAAATGTAATAAACATTTCTAGAATATACTCAATAAAAAATTAGATATCTTATTATCAAAATGTATACTTACGTTGACAGTTGATTTAATTTTTTCAAACTTGACATTTGCATTAAGCAACGAAGCAGACATTGCCAACACTCTTGGCTGTTGATCTTTAGGACAATTTTCAAATCTTTGCATAATCTGTCTCATTGGATGATCTTTTACTGCTCGATGACATTCATCAAATATTAATAAATTTATTTGACTTAATGACATTATGCTGTGTGTCAATAAATTTAACAATATTTGAGCTGTCATACATAGTACCTAAAACATATAATACTTTAGATTAAATACATTAGTTTTAGAAATTATTTTTAAAGTTTAAATAAATTTGTTGATCTTCACAATCATTGCAAACCTGATTTTTTTCAATTTCTGTCAACCACTGATCGCGAGTCCAATAATCAACTTGCATATCTCCACTGTAACCTTTACAAAGTAAACCAGTGTGTCTATTTAAGAAAGTACTTTGCTAAATCACTAATGCTACAGTATTGACCACAAATATAGTCCTTTTACCACCTTCACTGTAAGGTCTAAAATAGGCAACTTTTCAGTAATTATACAAGTTTTTAAGTAGTTGCGATAAAAATATTTTTTAAATAATTGATAAAAATAATTTTGAAATTATAAAGTAATAAAAAAATTTTTTTTTTACATACCTTTGCACGCTTTGGCTTAATTTTTTAATAAGTAAAACCGCTATATACGTTTTACCAGTTCCAGTTGGTAAATAAATTATACTATTTTGCTTAACAGCTTCTTCATATAATTGAATCTGATAAGGGCGAGGTTGAAATTCTTGGGATATTTCTTCTGTTTCCGCCATTTCCATGAATTTTTCACTAATTATTGCGTTAAGTATTATCGGTTAAAAAATGAAAAATAGCCACTGCAGTATGATGCAAGAGGGATATATCAATTTCAAATTTTGTATTGATAAGGTTATTTTATTTTCTTTCCTAGAAATAAATAACGGTTATCGACTTGTATTAAACCATGCGTTACAAAGTTATTAATTTTAATTATGTTACCTAAAATTTGATTGCAAATTAAGTGGTGACTGCACTGCACTGTACAACGTGTCTTGCGGTAGGAATCTCATGGGATTCACTCGAATGCATGCGAGTGGTTTTTTTTACTCATAATATGTATATTTAGTACATTATGAGGTTTCATCTGCATTGAGTAGCTCCTTAGATGCTCTTATTGCATTGAACATGTCGCCTACATAAACTTGCAAACTTTGCGCAGAGCGAATCCCTTTTTTTCCCTAACCAGGGCGAACCTCAAAAATGCTAAAAGTACTAGTTTAGAAATTAGGAGGCGAGAGCCGAGAGGCCCGAGACTCCCGAGAGCGAGAGGCGAGAGCTGACGAGTGACGACCTGACGACGTGACGACTGACGACCTGCTGGCTGACGTTCAAGATTCTGTCATTGTGGAAATAGCATTCCCTATTTAGCATGTAGATAGCAGTGTTAATTGTTAAATGGAATGGATAGTAGTATAAATTACATACATGTAGATAGTGGTAATCATTTATTATCTGGAGGTTATAGCTGCTTGATTACATATGAATGATGTGTATTGCATGACTAAGTTGAATTGTACATTTACTTTATATTTGTCATGTCTATTTCAAAGGAAACTGATAACATGTGAATGTGATCCTTGCTTGAGTTAGAAATTGCAAATATAAGTTCTGTTTTGTTTTTTACTTTTATTACCAACTTAATTTTTGATTTCCTATCTGGAGAACAATGTTTAGGGTTTTTAGCAAAATAGACACCTTTTGCGCAAAATATTCAACAAGCAGAGTAAGAAAATAAATGACGATTGTTTTTTTATACTTTTAGTAAATCTTTTTCAATCTAAAAACGTTTTTACTCCAAATTTAATTTTATTATGTTTACTTCCAGTTGGAAAAGCTCAAAGAAAAATTGATTTCTGATGCTCATCACAATTCCATACTTACAGATTCTTTTGGTCGTAATCATACGTATCTCAGAATTTCTTTAACAGAAAGATGTAATTTAAGATGTAAGTTTATAAAATTTTTTAAAGAATGGAACAGTGAATTCTTTATTTATCATATTGAAATTGATTATTAGGTACATATTGCATGCCTGCAAATGGAGTCGAACTGTCAAAAAAAGATAATATTTTGAAAACTGATGAAATTATCAAGTTGGCTGATTTGTTCATCAAAGAAGGTGTCAATAAAATTCGATTGACAGGTGGGGAACCAACTATTAGAAAAGACATTGTGGATATTGTTGGTAAAATACATAAAAAAATTTTTTTTTTTCAATCTATTATAATGATACACCCCTATATTATCTTAACATTCTGCTTTTAGGGCAACTTAAATCCCTTAAGGGCTTAGAGAGTCTTGCTATGACAACAAATGGTATTACTTTAACAAGACAATTGCCTTATCTGCAAAAAGCTGGTTTGGATTTACTAAACATTTCTTTAGATACCTTAAAGCCAGAAAGATTTGAAAAGTTTACACGCAGAAAAGGTTGGTCTAAAGTAATGGCATCTATTCATTTGGCTATCCAATTAGAATATAATCCTGTAAAGGTGATTTTTTAATCTATTAGTCTTGCTTAATTATATTCTTCAGTGTAATAATTAAGTTTTTTCTGTACAGGTAAATACTGTGATAATGAGAGGTTTTAATGATGATGAGTTAATCGATTTTGTAGAATTAACAAAAAGTAAACCGATAGATGTAAGATTTATTGAATATATGCCATTCTCTGGAAATGAATGGAATCATAAAAAAATGGTATCATTTTCAGAAATGAAACAAATCATTAGAAAAAAGTATCCTGAATTCCAAAAAATAGTTGATAAACCAAATGATACTTCAAAGGTATTACTAAGCCATCAATTACTTTTCAAAAATATAATTTAAGTTAAGAAATAAATAAATGTAAATATTTTAAAAACAGATATTAATTAATAGTTTGACAGCTTAAAATGTACGTTTTTTTAAATATGTTTTATAACAGTCCTATTTCGAGTGCTAACTGTGTCTTAAATACTTAATAATTTTAAAATATAAAACCAATACAATTGATCATATATAATGATAAGTATACGTTATATGTAGGCTTATCAAATTCCTGGATTTACGGGAAAAGTAGGTTTTATTACATCTATGAGCGAGCACTTTTGTAACTCGTGCAATCGCCTAAGAATTACTGCTGACGGCAATTTGAAGGTATGTCTCTTTGAAGGGAAAGGGGAAGTATCTTTGAGAGATGCTTTGAGAAAAGAAACTTCAATTCAAGATTTAAGAATGCTGATAAGAAATGCAGTGCTAAAAAAGAAAAAGCAGCATGCAGGCATGTACATTGTGTTTTTAAATTTTTATTACTTTATATCGTGTATAATTTCGTTCTATTTTTTTCATTTGATTATGTAAATTTATAATTTTTTTGTATTTATAATGTTTCAGGCATGCTCAATCTTAGCCATATGGAAAATAGACCTATGATCCTCATTGGTGGTTAATAATTATTAGATGTAATTATACACGATATATTAAGGGTGCACCTCAAAGTCACGTTGGCATCTAGTCATTATTTTCGAGTTTTTCTTTAATTTTTAACTAATGTATCGTATTCTTAGAAAACTTGGAAAAAAAAATTTTGTACAATAAATTGCAGAAATGGACTTAATTCATAAAGAAAATTCAAACGGCTTGGTGTAAATAAAAGGAATTAATTACTGAAGCTTGCAAGTTTTCTACTTGAATTAAAATTCTATTTCCGCAATTTAGTGGGTAAAATTGTTTTGCTTCCTCCTATAGAGGAAGCTTTGTGATGATAATTTTTTGATTTGTTGTAAGAAATCAAAGTACATTTTTTTTTTAAACGTCTGTTTGGATGTGTGTATGTGTGCTTATAACTTTCAAATTAAATGATCAATTGTTCTAAAAAAAAGTCGGTAATTTAGCATATAAATAGTTATAATATGTAAAAATTTCAAACGATTTTGTCAAAAAGTTGAAAAGTGAAAAAAATGAGTTTTCTATGACCGACGATTACGGGTGAAAAAGGATTTCAATTGAGTTGAAATTTTGAGAAAGGTGGATTTTTTTATATATTTCGGTCGAGTTTCGGCGCAGCTTACGAAACTTATTAGGTCCAAAGATATTACGGTTTCATTTCTTTTTCTAAATTTTTTTTTAATAACTACATCTTAGAAAATAATTCGTCTTTTTCAATAAACGATCGCTTTATTTTTTCGTCTTTTACAAAATTTTTAAAATTAACAAGGATTTTTAAAATTCATATATTTGTTTTTGTTTTATAACATTATAACGATTTTAAATTATACATATAGTTTATTTATGTACAAATAATTTTAAAATTTTTGAATTGGTTTTATTTAGATAATTTTTAAGATACTGCATTAATATACTTAATATTTGAACTATTACTATAAATATAGGAACGATAAATTAGTTTGGAGGAAGTTACGTGCCAATGAATTGACAGCGGTTTTTAATATATTAAATACATATTACTGATCGATAAAATGTGTTTATACAAGTTTTTTAAATTCTATAAATTGGTTTAAAATTAAAGAGTAAAAAGGTGACTAGACAAGATGATTTTATTTTTCATTTACCACTACTGAGCGCTTTGTAAAATTATATTTTAAAATTTATTTTAAAATAAAGTTTTTTGTTTTGCAGATTTAAAAAAAAAGATAAAAATTACCGTGGTGCCTGGAAAGAGAATTTCTCATTGCCCGACTCAAATTGATTCAATGAATATTTTTACTCAAAATCAACATTTAATTAAGTGCAATATTAGATTATATTCTTCATTAACACATTTGAATGACGGTGGTAAAGCAACAATGGTAGATATAACACCTAAAGATTCAAGCGTACGCACTGCTAATGCTAGAGGTCATATATTTGTAGGTCCTTTAATTAGTAAATTAATTGCAGAAAATAACGTTAAAAAAGGTGATGTATTAACGATAGCTCAATTTGCTGGAATAATGGCTGCTAAAAAAACTTCAAACTTAATACCATTGTGTCATCCTTTAATGATTAATTGTATTAAAGTTAATTTAAAATTAAATTGTACTTTGCATAAAGTTGAAGTGCAAGCTGAAGTAAAATGTACCGGAAAAACAGGCGTTGAAATGGAAGCTCTTACTGCCGTAAGTGTTGCAGCTCTGACTGTCTATGATATGTGTAAATCAGCAGCTCCTCCTGATACAATGTACATATCCGGAATTGAATTAATCTCGAAGAAGGGTGGTTCAAGAGGCGACTTTGAGAGAAGCAATTAGATTTAATATTCTAGAGAGACTACTAGATTTTTATGTATTTTTTGCAAAATTATTATAAAAAGATTATGTATAATTTGCTACGCAATATATTTGTAATTAAATTTATTTAAAAACTAAAGACTAAGTTAATTTTTTTCTTGACGGTTCTTCGTGTACTCTGACTTGCAAAACAGAACGAGGTCCGCATCTCCAAATATTTCCACTTTCGTCGATTATGTTTGCACTAGCTGTTACTTGGTATTGACCACCGCTTCCTCCTCCACCAAGAACGAGATTATTAGCGCAGGGATTATTGTTGCTTTGAGAGCCCAAAGAAAGTAAAAATTCACAGCCAAAAAAGTCACGAGAAGGCACTACAGTCTGTTCAAGCTCGGCAATAATAGAGTCCTAAAAAAAATAATTTATTTTAATCTCTTTATCAATGAATATGAGCAATTTGTTCAACATTTACACATTACCTTTCTATCTGAGTTGACTTTGGAGGGCGATGCAGTCGAAACGTTAATGTTGATGGCCGCAACAGATCTAAATAGAGATGCATTCTTGCCATGCCTGATTACACCTTCGACTTTAAGTGCAAGCTGACTTCCTTGGGGTACCGACACGGGCTCACCAAGAACTCGTGGCTGCGGGAGAACTGACAGTTTTATGCTTGTCGTTTGCAAGGTCTGGAAGAAATAGCGCGGCACAGGTAGTCGCAATTTGCTGCTGGCCAAGAAAGTCACCTGAGATATTAGATTGCCAACACGCAAATGACTTATACCACTGTTTTCGCGGTTTGGAGCTTCGCCCTCGGGCAAACTAGCTGGAGCCATTTCTTGAATTTGAGCGCAGCATTTAGCCAACTGCTGTACCTCCACTGTGTCGCCAAAGTGGAAGATTCCATTTGAACTAGAAAAACCCATAGAGATGGAAGGACCACCGCACACCCGTTGAACGCTATGCGCCATCAATAGGCATAATTCCTGCAAGCTAATGAAAAATCATTTCTTTTTCAGGAAATATATTCGATTAAATTATTTTTATTATCAATGTTCATTGCCGAAAAAGGATACGCTTTTATATTATTTAAAGAGCCATTATCTGCATCAAAAGCAGTTTGATATAATTTCTGATAATTATCGGCGCATGTTCGCAACTCCTGCACAGACTTTCGAAGCTGCAAAATAAAATTAAACATAAAAAAATGATCTGCACGAAAAATTGAAGCAATATAAATCAGTACCTGACTCGTGACGCGTCCATATCGCTGAAGTTCATCCTTGGTTGTGTCAGCCTCGTGAGCGGCAATGGCAAAAGGAGGAGCTGTGCACAATGATCTGCACGAATGCAGCAACTGCAATAATGCTTGCAAAAATTCGCAACGTAGTTTAGAATAATCACAGGCAAATTGCAAACTACGGGAGGGTGTACCTGCAGCTTTAAAACACGCGCAAGCACTTGCATAACGAGTTATGGCTCCATTCAGTTTTCTTACTGTATTATTTTTATCTTTGGCATCCTCTCTAACAAAAGTAAATATTTATTAAATAATAATTATTTATCAATTTTTAATTTGAAAAAACAAATAGTTTACTTACAATAAATAACTCTCAGCACTTGTTAGTAATTCTAAACCCAACAACCAAAAATGAAGTTGCTCCGAAGCTACAGCCTCTTTAAGAGCTTTAAAAATCTGCGATGCAATTTTATGGTGCCCATATCTCGTTGCACCTCGGGCTATTCGATATTTATTCCAACTATCAATAGATTGAACAACTAAATCAATTGTTTCTAAACATTCAGAATTCCATTCATAACCATTAGCTACCATTTGAAAGAGTAATGTACACAGCATTACTTTTGTGAGAGTATGTGGCGTTTGCTTTAATTTTTGCAAAATTTCAGGTAAAAGTGTAAGCAACACATTTTTTCCTAAACTTCCAATGGCACCTAATGCTTCACAAAGTGCAACAGCTTGAAGATCATTCTGTTTATTGTTGATGCTTGTACTTGTAAGAGTAGAACCAATGGCATCGACAAAAACGTTACAATGACTATTTTGAGCTTGACAAATCTTGACTGTTAATTGAAGACATACTTTTAATTGATGCAAGTACTTATCATCTAATGCTAAAAGCATTAGTAAGGATTCTAAACAGGATACTACATCTTGTATACCATAAATTGGTAAATTTTCTTCGTAGCTAAAAAAATTAAAAACTTGTATACACGTGTTGTTATATATGTTATTTTATTATTATGAAAATTTAGTACCAGTAGCAAGCTATTCTAGTCAAAATTGTGACCGCTTTTACAGCAACAATTGGATTTGGAGAATAACAAGCTTTGGAACATAAATTTATGAGTGGACTACCCTCTTCCATATTTACATCACAAGTTATAGGATTTTCGGTCAAAACCTGCAATATTAATTTTCAATGAAATTTTCAAGACTAATTTTAAATTTAATTATTCAATGTGCATACCTCAATAACATTTAGCGATCGAATCAATAAATTGGCATTTCCTGCCCCTTCTTGCAAAAGACTCGAGGTATTGTCTGTAAAAATAGAAATTAATTTATGAATAAATAACAGTATAATTAATTGATAATAAAAGTACCAATTAAGTGATCCAGTGCTCCTTGGGGCCATAAATGAGTTTCTTTTCTAGCTAAAGAGTGCAAAAGTCGTAAAGCGTGCGTTTTTATTGACAATCTAGGATCTTCGCGTAAATATTGTAAAAGTAGTGTTACTTGGGCTGGAACATTTATTAAGGTAGCAGAAGCTAAAGTAGCCGAAGCGCTTAATGTTACTCTTACAAATTCTGCAGCAGGATAGCTTTCCAAAAGTTCTAAACATAATTCATTTGCCTAAAATGTTAGAGAAAAAATTATATTTCAATAAATATTTCTAAATAAAAATTATACTGCAACAAGTGCGGGAAATAGATCATACCGAGAGTGTTTTGTTTACGACGATACGAAGAGAGCACACGAGCCAAAGGCGAGTGCGTTCTAGCGTAGTCGATTGTTGTAAAAAAACACGAGCGGAATAATTTCCCGCGCGTTACACACGATATTTTTTTGGCAAATGCATGGGCGATAGCCCTTTTGATTTTGTATGCGCAAAATGCTGAATCTCTCACCAATGCGGGAATGTCCACTTTCCCGCACTGCAAGACTTTGAACAATTAGCATTTCGCGCAGACAGACACGAAAAAGGGTCATTTACACGCACGTGTTAAAAAAAAATATTTACCATTGAAGCAGTAGAAATGTCGTGATGCATATATTGCAAAATAGGTATCAGCTGTAATTTCATTGAAGCTGGAGTAGCTTGACCTCTAATCATGTCTGAAATTTTACTGCACATAAAAATTGCAAATAATTTTGATTGAGCTGCAAACATTTGAGCAGCATAAATAGCTGCTTCAACCTGAACCAGATCATGACAATCCAACGACCTTCGAATACTGTGATGTACCTAAAAACAGAAACATTTAAATAATGTAATAAAGAATGTAAATTAAATCTCTAAAATAAATTAAAATTACAGTTAAATAATACCTGTTTTCTTTCTGGAATTATTCTAGCAACACTACCCAACGTTCTTAAAGTTAAGGCTTTAGCAACAGGATCATTAGAGTGCATAACACTATAAATTCTTTTAACAAACTCATCGACGTTTAAAATTTTGTCCAAGTGCTTTTCACTTTGTTGACAAACACGAAGTACCCACACTCTCAAAAAGTTACTTCCTACCCGAAAAACATCTGCCAATTTCAAAAGAGATGAATTAATCAATATTGGAAACGGATATTTTTCAAAAAGTTTAGGAAACCGCACAATAGCTTCACATTGCTCTCCTATTTTTGCTGACCGCAACCCTGTAAAAAATGAGAAATCAATTATTAAAAAACAATTATTTAAAGTAGACCTATACTATACAGTTCAATAATCATACCTTTATCAAGTTCAATAAGGGCAGTGTTGGCATCTTGCTCTGGTTCTCCAATAGTTGAATCGTTGAAAGTATTCATTCTTACATTAATCATAATGTTAAATCCTTTTATTTTTAATTTAGTTTTTTTATTCACAACAAAACTTTTGTTCTTTCATGCCTATTATCACGATATTTACATTGCGTATGAGAAGCCGGTGTGGCAAACACTATACATATTGTATTCAAGAAACTCTTTAGTTGGATTCTAATCACTCTCATTGATTAGAAATTAATCATTAAATTTTACTATACTTTATTAGAATGACTCTATTTCGAGACCTGTCGCATATTAAAATATTATAATATTGCAAAAAATGTTTTCAAAAAAAATTTTGTGGTTATACGGTTATACCACAGTTTCTTCTTAGGCTACAATTGGTAACCATCTATCCAATCCATCATCATCAGCTTCGAGCATATACTATTGGAGGGCTGGAGGTTGGAGGACTGGAGGTAGCCCCACAGCCCACTGCCCCACGCCCCCACAGCGGCTAGAAATTTCTATCTCTCTCACGCTGCACTCTGATTGGCTACTCGCGGTCCCCTCTAATAACCAAGATATTAGCGGCGTAATTAAATGAACACTCAACAACCACACAACCCGGGGAAGTATTTAATGATTATAGATAGTCCTTTAAACTATAAATAAATACACCCAACAACCATATAACTCAAAAAATAAAATATGAAAGTAGGTACGTATACATATTATGAATAAGATGAAACTTCAAATGTAAAAGTTTCGTAAATTTTCTTATTTTTTTTATTTTTTGTAATTTTTGTTTTTGATAATGTTTTATTCTTATTTGAAGATATTTCATTATATACATTTTATTAATTGAGATCTATGCTTGTGCTATAATTAGGCTGTCTCTCCAATCGAATTAACAGGCCTGTGAGTAACTGAATTTTGGAAATAGCCATAAGGAGTGGGGGCAAATACCAACCCATAAAAAATGCGTGTTGAATAGAGCTTACGTTTACTTGCTTATTTTATAAAAGTTATTTA